>CAOGCB010897400.1:0-14142 GCA_948266635.1 Cnidoscolus chayamansa | reverse complement strand
CATCTCCCTCCTCAGCTTCCTCATCCAAGTTGCCGCTAGCAGCTGCGTAGGATGGATACTGTGCCATATAGAACTTCAAAGTTTAGTCATTGCCATATTACAAATCTACAAGCAAGAGATTTTGTTGTGAAAACTGACATGAAAGAGGGAATCAACAAGCAGAGTGATGGAGTTGAAGTCAGAGTGTCAAATAGATAAGAGAAAAAGATAGCCCTTGTGGTTTATATTAGTCCCATGGAGCTGAATTTGATTTCCAAAAGATAAGAATGATTATTTGAACAGACATGAAAAATCATTCTGCTTGAAGACCAAATCTGGTTCAGATGAATATAAATAATTCTTCCCAATTCTCTCTTTTTTTTTTTATTTGTTGTAGTTAATACATAATCAATAATTGAGAAAAGAAATAGACAAGGAAATGCAAAGGAAGTTGTGAGATGATGAAGTATAATAAATTAAAGAAGAAGAGAGAGAGACCACAAGAATTATATGCAGCAAAACAAATCATTTGGTATGTTGTTGTTTTATGTCCAGAAAACTTCAATGTCTCTCAAACTCATGGACCCTCTCCTGTCCTCACTAATTACAAACCTTCATCATAAACATCAATTCAAATTTCTTTAGGTTGATATTTTTTGGGAGTAGATATAAAGTCATTCAATCATCCAATCACCAATAATAGAATGTAATGTGGCCACATTAATATGCTTGGAGAATGAATGTATGATCATGTTCATAAGTGTAATTTTTTTTTACTTCACCACGTTATTTAGATCATATTGTTATTATCTCTTCCATTAAAGAACTCCAATAGGTAAGGAAATTTTTTTTTTTTAAAGTACTGAGAGTAGAGAACATTATTTTTGCTACAAAAAAAAAATGTATAATGATAAAACAATAGTAAGTAACATTACAAAAACAAAATGATATTGACATTAAATCACATTCACATCATTTTAGTTTTTTTAATTAATAGAGAAAAAGACTTGACACTGATCGTTCAAGTACGATAGCATTCTTTAATAACCAAAACATTCAATTATCACAATTGCTTTCAAAAGAAATTCAAAGCCCTTCACAGTATATTCCTCCTTACCCTTATCATTATTCATTTTCAAATCATTTCATCCTATTTATCTAATTTCATATTTATCATCACAAACAACTCTTTATAACAAAAAAAATGGCATGCTCAGAAAATTAAAAAAAAAAAAATTAAAATTTTACAAGAATGCCATATTTCCATAGCAGTAAAACCCAAACTACAAAACTACTGTTTAGCCAATATTCAACTTACCTACTCAACACCCAATCCCACCCCAAGCGTAGCCGGACGATGCCCCTCCAGCTTCCTGTTCTTCCAAAAACAAGCCTCTGGTGCAAGCTTCGCCGCCGAGCTCATCGGCTCAGACTTGCATCGCGTTAGCACAAACGGCTCTATACCCTTGTTTCCTAACGCTTTCTGCTCTGTCTCTATGGACATAGACTCTGCGCCAGAGCCACGAGCCGGCGGCTTAGCTGGATATGAACAAGAAGACCTGGGTGGTTGCACCAAGTTATTGCGTACCGGCGGATTCATGTCAATGCTGACCCTTTTCTTCTTGGGCTCATCTCCACCTTCCTTTTTCTTGGTCGCCCTTGAATGCTCTGGTAACCATCTGATGAAATCCGTACTGCAAACCCAGGTCTCCTTGGATACTTCCATTGACAGCTTGGGCTCACACATCATTAACAGCAAGCAATCTGGTAATAGTGCCTGACTTTCACTCTCCTTTGACTTCAACTCAATTTGACCTTCTTCGATTTTCGGGTCACCGGATTTGGATCTTTCACGAGTCACAGTCTCTTCTCCTTCTCCTTCTTTCTCCTCTTCTTGCATGCAGCTTGAATCTTCTTTTTCATGTGTTTCTTGAACTGCAAATCGTTCTGCTAAAGCTTGAGCAGGCTCTTCTGATTTTGATTCTTGGTTCTCTAGTAAGTCTTGGCCAGCTTCTTCAAATTCTTTTTGAGCTACGGACACATTATCATCACTCACATTTCTCCCTTGTTCATCTTCTTCTGCTCTGATGAGCCTTTCTTCTAGTTTTTCCTTACTTTCTTGGAACAACTCCTCATTTTCTTCATCTTTCAAGTGATCTAGATCTTCGGTTTTTTCCCCTGAAGGAGAAGGATCATCCAAGAGAGTTTCTTGTTGCTGGTTCCCCTGAATTTCTGTTTTCTCTTCCTGCCCCTCTAAATTGCCTTCCTTCGTACTACCCATACCTGTGCTGCTCTCTTGGCAATCTTCTCCATCTCCTTCCAAAGCAACCAGACTCGCTTCAGTTTCTTGAATTTGACGATCTTCAACGTCTTGACAAGAAACCCAGCTTTCACTCATAAAATCCCCTCCATGCTTCATTTCTTGCTCAAGTGCTGTTCTTTGCTCCTCCTCATCAACGCCTGCTTCAACTTTTACGTTTTTCTTTTCTCCTTCCTCGTTTCCATCGCCTTCACCCTCTTCCTCATAGTCATTATTCGGAATAGGCGCTTCCCAGAATTTATTAGCAAGAGCAGCCATTCTCACAGGGTCAGATCTACATCTCATCAACAGCAAGGCATTCTTTGGTGGGATGCAAATACTCACCCTTGCTTCCTCTCCTTCCATATCCTCATTTGATTCTCCGTATTTTTCTTCCTGGAATTCAATCTCTTCAAAAACGTGCCTCCTGTAGCTCCTCCTCCTCTCTGTACTATCTTCCCTGTCTTCTTCATCTTCATCATCTTCCCCAACCACCAACTCTATCTCTCTTCCCTTTTCGTCTCCCTCTTGCACCGCCATCAGCCACCGAGCAAACACTGCCCCACAAGAGCTGCTATTGCTAGATTCTGCAGCCTTCTCTTCCTTGTGTTTCTCGTTTGCCATACAGGAGGAGCGGCAGGGTAGAAAGCAGTTAAATTCAGCACCAAAAGCCCTCAAAGCCTCGCATATGGTCAATGGTAACTGTACCCACCTCTGATTTCGATGAGGCAAACACTCCTGTTGTTGCTGCTGATTCAGAAACTGGTTATTTACATGGGTGTGAGTAAAATCTTGATGGCTAGTGGCTTCAAGATTGCTACTGCTGCTGGTGCTGGTATGGTCTAGTCTTCTAAAACTCACCTCACCTCTTCTCTGAGATCTTGTTCTGAGTTTCTTGCCCTGTTTCTTGGTCTTGACCCTGACCTGACCAATGCAGGTAACCTTGGGAGAAGAAGGTTCAGGATTTTCAAAGGCACAGCCCCGTTTCTTGCCATTAGAGGGGAACATTGGAGAAGCTTGGCCGCCTTTCATGCTACCATTGGTTTTCAATCTTCTACTAAGAGAGTTAGAGAGAGAGATTTGAGAAGGTTCCCTGGTGCGGCCAGGACTAAGGATAGACTTGGAAGAGATCTTCATGGAAGAAGAAGAGATGCGGGAAGTAAAGCAAATAAAGAGCTCGCTAGTGCTGCTAGTACTGCTGGAATTGTTGTTGCTGTTGGAGCGATGGGGTCTATCGGTGTCCATTTTGGGTTTTTTTTTTTTTAATCAGTTGTTTGCGTATGGGGACATAGGGTGAAATAGTGCCAGATTACAGATTTTCAGTAAAAAGAGAAGGGATGGAAAATCATGGAGGGTAGAGAAATGAAGGTGCAGTGATGAACAGAGAGAATGGAAGAAGATGATAGATAAGTTGGTACTTGTCTTTACTAGAACGTAAACCTAAGTAGCCATCAGGGTATGCTATAATATAAAGCAACGCAATATCCCAAAGATTATTAAGAATTTAGTACTAAAAATTTACTTATTTATTTATGACTATTATTATTATTTTTAAATAAGCCTTTTGACTTCTCCTAGTACTATTTATTAAGGCATGCCAATCCTGCCCTTGGAGGTAATTCTAAGTCTAGCAAAAAAGAGGGATTGTGTTGTACCTTAATTTTATGCTATATGAATCCAACAAGTGGACTGGTCTGTTTCCTATATATCAAAAAGAGTGCAAGGCTAATAACTTCGAATTCTTGATCCCTCTTGCAAAAGGTTAAAAATATTTTTTTGTCACTATCAAAAGGTTAGAAGTTGAATCTCTTACGTCACCTTCTGCAAGTGTTTTAAATAAATAAATAAATAAATATAGGGGGGAAAAAGCTATTGAACAAATATGCATATCTATAGACATGATTTGAGTGTATTCAGCAGCAACTAATATAATTTCATTTTGAAACAGGAAGTATTAAGTGAAGCGATTAAGAAATAATAGAAGAAACTATTGTCTGTCCCGTCGCATAGCCGTCCCCAAAATGAACGTGGCCAGATCACTATTTCACTATCCACAAACCAACAACACAAAATCGCTATCTTCATCCTCATCCTATGGCCACTTTGAAGAGCCGGCCCAACGCGACAACATTGCAACTAGCCGTTTTCTGCAACAAGACGAGGATGGCAGTCTTGATATTTAGTGATGAAGGATTGGGCTTTTATACAGTCAGATCACATGGGGGATCGACAGTGACGAGGTGAAAAACCACAGCAATCCAAGAGTGCACGTGACCACAGTCCGAGAGATAAGTTCATCATGACATGCACTCCCAATGATGGATTGCCTTTCCCACCCACGCGCTTTCCTTAGAACTTCATAGCTTCTTGTAAAGATTGCGGTCATGATCTCATTTTCATGGGCCATATTCAACTGATATGAAAATTACTACTCTCCCTTTCGTTTTCCCGTTACAATCTTTTCTATAACATTGATCATTTACAACTTAAAAGATTGTTATAATAGTATTATCCGATAATATGTGGAACTTCAGGTACTCTGTAGTTTAGGGTAAAAAACAGAAATTAGGCAAGCACATAGAGAATGGCGAGCAGTAACCATACTAAAATCATTTAGCCCACTAAATTCAAGGGAACCGAGGCCCTAGGTGCGTGCAAGTGCCAAAAGCCAATAATCTGCACTGTACTGCACAAACCGAACCAACAAAATGTCGTGTGAGGTTATACTAAGCACCCAATAACCAGATGACACATCACAGCCACGTGGTGTCCCTCGAAATCTTTAGCACACTTGAGTAAAAATTTTAGAGAATCACCAGCAAAATATTTAATGGCAGAAGTCAGACTGCTAAAGCGAACAGCAACAACTGGAAGAAAAAAGGGGGAAACCCCAACTCCAAAGTAAAAAGATGAGAGCTAATTTAAATAGAAATAAGCGACCAACATTTACAACACAAGCAGACAAAGCTAATATTTATTAATACAAAATCAGCTACTCTCTCTCTCTATCTATATATATATTATATGAGATTCAGGCACAGGTGTAGCCAATTAGTAAACAGATCGCATAAAATATATAGAACTTAACCTCTGAGATTTTGAAATGAGATTCCTTCCTCTAACTAATATTACTAAATAACAATAAAACAAAAAACAAAAGCAAACACAAAACCTTGAACAACGGAGTTTATACTTGAATTCTAATAATCCTGTTTGATCAAAATCCGACTCCAAAATGATTCCTAAATTTTGTATTTCTTTAAAATTCACATCATAAGCAAAAATGAAATTATCGTTTCCAGTACAAGTATCAGATTCAGCCTGAATATCAAAAGTCTGGCAATAATATTAAAATCAAAGTCCTGAAATCCACAATATATACCTTTTTTTATTGTTTTAAAATTATTAATTTCGATCCACTGTTAATATATTTTAGTTCCTTGATATGAAAGTTTCATTTATATTTTCATCCTTCAAATTGGCCAAAAAGTTCTATTAGACATGCCTGATAATTCCAAATCTCTTCCCTTCAAGGATATGAAAGGAGTTGAAATTGAAAATCTAAATTCCAGGGATTCTTTTTTCAGTGAGAACTTAATTAAAATCTAAAAATTATTACCTAAAGTTTGACCACAGTTTTACCTAAATTAAAGTTATTCAAGAAATAACGAAGTTGCAAAATAATGAATCTTGCTGCCTAGTAAATCAAAACCAAAAATAATAAACCATCTATATAGATTCATATTCTTAATTGCTTGATCCAATGCTTCAGGAACCAACATAATGCTATATATGCAGGGGTAAAAAAACAGAAGGCAAAAAATCACAGATCATTTTCTATAAATCAACAAAGAACTGACCTCAGTATATGTCATTCACATGGCACAGGTTCTTTCTCAGCTTCTCCACAAGTCAAAATCTTTTTGCAAGCTTTAGAAAAGTCTTCTCAACTGTTATTCCGTAGAAAGCATTTCTTCTGAACGGCTTAATATGGAAAGCAATTAACACCCATAAATTGGAAATACCAAAAAAAATTTGATTCTTTATACCTCTTAAATGAAAATTTACACCTACATTTGCAAAAACACCATATGTTGCCATGGCTAGGCATCCATGCTGTGAAAATATCATATCAATCAAAAGGCTGCTTCATCATTACTACCGACTCTATAAGAGAACAAAGGCATAAAGTCTCGTATTTACAATGGAAAGAAACATCTTCGTTAGAATCCACAGGGACCAGGATGCCATCTCTGAAATAAAATTCCAGTTCAAGCCCGAACTGCAAATTTGAGTTATTTCCTTTTTCAGCTAAACATCCATCTACTGAGTGGCAACTGCAATCTGTTGCCAAAGCTAAACTATTTCCAGAGCTTTTGCAACAGCAATTACATGATTCTGGAAATTCAGACAATCTTTCAGCACTCCGACATGTCAGGTTATCAGATGAATTATTGATATTTTGAGCCACATCAACTTTTCTAACTGCTGAAAGAAGATCTACAGACAATGATGAAACAATATCATGAACATCCTCTGCCACCCAAAAGCTATTGTTTAATCCCCATTCACGAACAAGAATTTTATGAATCAGTCCATGGAGGTTGAGAAGGCATCCAGAGCAACACCTATATGCACACACAACACCAGAATCAGCAGGGCGGGTATTTTTGCCTGCAGATAAGTTGGCATTGCCAATATGCTCTCTAAAGTCAGGCTGAGCATCCTCACATCTAATTCCATCCTCCATTGCAGGCAATCCATTATACTGGTCAGTGGATATCAAGGGGTCAGATAACTTATCGGCACATGGTTCATGTGAATTAAAGAGAGCATCCTTACTGGAAAGAACAGCTTCTGTAACCACTAACCCATTAGAATCTTTTGATGACCCATTGTCCCATGCAGTGGCAACTGCAAGAGCTTCAGTATTTTCTGGTTCACACTGTCCAAGAGCAGTCTGGTTCTTCTCATCTGTAATATTATCAACGAACTGGTTATCAGATGTAGAACTTTGAAGCTGCTTATCCGAGTTGGCATGACCACAGGGGACAATTTGCTGTGCAGATGCATCTGAAAGCACATCCATTACCTCAGAGCTAGAATGACAAAACCCATTGTCTCCTTTTTTCAATTCAACAGCTTTAACATTTTCAGGAATAAATTCCTTATGACTTCCTCCCAGGTACTCAGACTCACGGGAGTCTTTATTTGGTGAGACTACATTGCTCTGAACTAAATTATCCTCACAGGTGTGGTTACCTGGAAATTCCATGGCGCTTTGCCGAGTATTTGCCATAGTGATTTGAGAGTCAAGTTCTAAACTGAAACAGAAAGTAGACCATTGTTAGAACAAACCTCAGATGAAATGAATCTACAAGAACATAAATGACAATAGCCAATAGTACCTCTGCAATGCATGTGCCCAGTTGTTGACCATATCTTCCAGATATGCTACTTGTGATAAGAGACGAACATATCGATATTTGTCTTTGCCAGCCTGAATCTTTTCATTTACTTGTCCAACTAAAAGCTCAAGGACTTCCCTTACCTCAAAGGAAACCTCTCGGAGTGATTTGTATGTGCCTCTGTATGCTGATAAACCAATAGCCACTAAGCCTCTGACTAAACAAGATCTTTCTTTGCTTTTAACATTCCCAGAAGCAACTGTCATAGAATCTATGTCACCAGGACGGATAATGCAAGAATTGAAAGGCCAGCCTTTCCAAGGTC
Source organism: Cnidoscolus chayamansa (assembly GCA_948266635.1). Lineage (NCBI taxonomy): Eukaryota > Viridiplantae > Streptophyta > Magnoliopsida > Malpighiales > Euphorbiaceae > Cnidoscolus > Cnidoscolus chayamansa. Next base: position 6,131 of record CAOGCB010897400.1, on the reverse strand, counting down.
CACTAACATCTGCACAAGGACCTTCTTTCAGTTTTGATGTGACCCAACAAAGTTCAGCAAAATGAGGATACCGAAGAATTTGATGCCCAAATGTAGATATTGCTAATAACAAACTTGATTTTCCTTTTAAACTTCTACTATTGGGTGCTGGAGTTTTTAAATGATCACAAAGAAATTCTCGTCTCCACTCATTTTCACCAGTTGAGCCATGATTTTTATTGTGACATTCTGTATCATGAGATCCTTGAATATAATTATCTCTGGATGAACTAGTATGTATATGCACTCTTTGATGAACCAACAGAACAAAGAGTTGTATCATATCCCTTGATAACTTTGCCGCAGAAAGTCTGACCACCAAATCATGATTGAAATTCCCACCAACACACACCAAGAATCGTGGTACTGTGTGCTCCAAAGGAGTCAACCGACTGCTATTTGAGATATCACTCTCAAAGAATTCCTTAATTCTATGTGGGAGGTCCAGATATGGAAGTTCTGAAGTAGCCTGTTGACAGATAAGGCAGGTAAAAAATCATTACAAGCAAGGAAATGATAGATTGAATGTCCACATTACCAAATCAATGCATTCTTCCAAGGACAAATGGGTGATTATAGATGAATGAATCAATTGCACTATAGAATAGAATCATATAATTGTACAAATGAAGGAAATGTACCAGCTTCCAAAATTCTCAGCACAGCACTGATTTTTAGTTGCCAATCAGAAATTATGAAGGATATGTACCAGCTTCCCAAATTCTCAGCACAGCACTGAATTTTAGTTGCCAATCAGAAATTGAAGCAAACCAAAGCTCACCATATTACTTTTACATTGTATTTATTGCATGGTTGGACAAGGAATATTGCACTTGGAACCATCTCAATACTGAGAGTATTCTTCGGTCAAAGGCAAAGTGTATTTGGTAGTTGCTTATCACCGAGTTTGCCTATGGTCTTGATTCATTTTTAATGATTTATTATGCTTAAGGGCTTTTCAGTAATTTGGTTTAGGATGCCCTTTTCACAATCCAATAGCAACAAAATAGGTCCAGCCAGTATTTCCTTGTCTTTATTGGCTTGCAAATGTTTCAATTCCCAAATCATAAAATCAATTGAATACTTGTGGCATTACATTTTAGGAAATCCTCAACCATACATGCCCAAAATTCAATATAATCAAACTATTCTACGAGAGTTCAAGTAAATTTTTGTGAGCTTAGTACTACATTGTGGGTGATTATCTTAAACCTTCTCTTGAACACTTCCTACAGGCTGGGCAGTGATCATAAAACACTTTCTCTAGCAGGTAACTTCCAACACTCCTTGAAACATTCCTAGTCTTACCCAGCCAATTAACTTATGTTGATAAAGAACAGAGTTAAATTTGCTGTCAAAGAACAATAAGAGTTTCCAGTTCTATTCCTACCAAAATACCAAGTCACCTTTTATCCTTGCTCTCAACATACCCAACTCCAATTGAATACCACAAAACGAGGCAAAATATTTTTTCCTTCACAAATGCACTTCCCGGTTCCAATACAATTTTTACTGTTCAACCGAGCCTTATTTATTTATTCAATTGAAGACAAAACTTTTATCTGTTTCGGCAAATAACGGGAAATCATGCCCGTTGGAAATTAGGTAAACTGTTTCCAAGAAAACAATTTAATATTGTTTTATTCTTATATAATTTTTGGCTATGTTAACAGATCTTTTAAATTTTCAACCAGTTCATAAAGAATAAATATCGCATTTAGAAGACCAATCATTCAATTAGTCAGGCACTTAATTATTAAGAAAAGGTCGACATAGACCAACCATATCTGTATGTTAAATGCCTAAACCAGGCTTCAACAATCATGTAAACATGTAGCAGCTTCAATGCAAACAGAAAATCAACATACCAGAATGATCAAGGATGTTGACACACGTATAGACTCCACCTGCTCAACAAATGAGCTCCAGGTATGTGATGTCCTCCGGGTAGCATCTTGCTGCTGTGACATTTCAGATTCACTGCATTGATGTGTAACGGAATCATTTTCCTTCTCAACAACTTGAATGGCTGTGGAGCAAGATTCTGCCTTCTCAGAAAGTTGGTCTGTTGAAGACGAATCACTCTCCTCAGTAACTTGCAGACATGTTTCCACAGCCCACAAATCAATTCTTGGCATGAAAATCACGAATGACTCCAAGCTTGCACATCTCACTGTGGAAGTACAGATAGAAGGTGAGGATTAGTACATGTTTCCTCATTCAAGGCTGTAGTAAAGGCTGTAGTAAATAATAATTTCAACTACTCATCTGCCACCTTCCATGAAAAGATAAACCACATCAGAAAATTACGTAGAAGCAAGCTTGAAAACAAAAGAAATCATATCATACAATCTAGGCCTCGTTTGCTAACAAGAAATAAGCTAAAAAATTGGCATTTCCTAGGAAGTTGAGCTGAGCATTTGGTGGGTTTGATTATGAACAAAACCAAAATAATCAATTAACTGAATTAGCTAAAAATGGGAAAGATATAGAATGTGGAATTAATGATTTTAGATCTAACTTAGGTGAAGTGAACTAGTTATCCATTCAAAACCAGTAAACTTAGAACTCACAAATAAAACTTTCATTTCCTATATTTTTCTCAACAAATAAGGGGTAATTTCAGTAATAAAAACATTTTTCTAAAAAAATACAGTAAAATCGCATACAGAACAAAAAGCTAATCATCGTTCCTGAGCAAATAATTGCTTGAATAAATCTCATGCAGCACAAACTGTGAACAACAACAGTAAGTTTTCCTCTTTTTTTTTCTTTTTTTCTTTTAAGAAAGAGACTAAAAAGAAGACATACTCAATATCCGGCTTATCCCTTGGACCACATCACCATGCCCTTCTTGTGAAATTGTAGCCAGATCAACCTTCTGAACTTCTGCATTCCCAAGGAAGCAATGAAGTATGCAAGAAGCAAGTTGTCTCTGTCCAGATCTAGAACCCCCAGCAAACAATACCCGATATCCTGATTTCTTTACTGATGCAAATGATAAACTTCTACGCAAACCACGGCTGATACCCCTATTATGCACAACTGAAGGTTCAAGCATAACTTTATCATCATCTTTTTCATCAGCAAAGGCATCAATACCAGAATAGGTGGGTTCCCCATTTAATATTCCAGCAGAGGAAAGCCTTTTCTGTATTTCCTTAGCAACTTCTGCTTCTTCAAGTAAATTATCAACATGGGACCACCACTGATTAGTGGGGAGATTCTTCATCTGTAAAGAAGAAATTATCACCCTTTTCACCATCAAAGCAGCTTTAAAAAGGGGAGGAGGCAGCCACAGCCGTTCATCAAGATAGAGGGAAACAAGCAACTGGGATAATGGCTGCAACAAACAAGGAATGAGATGCGATGGAAGAGGAGAAGTCACCAAATCATGAGCAGCTATGCCTGCTTCTCTGCGGGAGCAGGGAGGTGAGGCACATGCTAAGGCCTCTAACCAGTCTCTCTCGTCAACTGCAAAAGCTGGAAGTGGAACACGTTTAGCACTAGGAGCTCTCTCTCCAGCAGCGGATAAAATTTCTTGCAAAGGGAAGTTCCTTTTCAATGCAATAATGGCAGCTTGAGTACAAAGAGCCTGCAGATCAGCACCAGCAAAGCCAACAGTTCTTCTTGCAACCCACTGCAGCAAAGATCCAGTAACTGGTTTTGGCCACCTCTGTGTGTGAAGTGAAAGTATGGCAGCCCTGTCCTCAACTGATGGCAATGGAAAATAAATCTCCCTGTCAAATCTTCCAGGTCTACGCAATGCTGGATCAACAGCCTCAGGTCGATTTGTTGCACCTATCACCACCACTGAACCTCGGGATTTTAAACCATCCAATAAAGCAAGCAATGTGGAGACAACTGAACTGTGTGTCTGATCTTGCTGCCTTGTTCGACAAGGGGCTAACCCATCTATCTCATCAAAGAATATTATAGATGGTTGACATCTCTCAGCAACCTGAAACAAGAGTCTAAGCTGGCGCTCAGCATCACCAACATACTTCCCTAAGCAGTCAGCACCTTTACGAGCAAAATATGCAATCCGCTTGTCACCACGTGCACAGGAACCGATCAACGCCCGCACAACAAGTGTTTTACCTGTTCCAGGATGCCCATGCAATAGAACACCCCTGGGAGGTGTAATTCCTAGATTACTAAAAAACTCAGGATATAGAAGTGGTAAAATAACTACTTCCTTCATACACTGTATCACATCCTTTAGCCCAGCAACAGATTCCCATCCCTCGAATGGTTTTCCACTCTCAGACTCAGAGCCTCCAATATACACAGGTGCAATTCTCAACAAATCTCGATGAAGCCTCTTGCTCTCACGTTTCAAAAACTCTTCATCCTCCCCACAGTTCTCCAACCATTTTTCTTCAGCTTCAACATCCTTTCGCCAAGCATCATTTGATAGCTTCCTTATTTCTAACCTCATTTTCCTGGCCTTCAATTTCTTTATCCTCATTAAATATTGATTACCATGAGGCTGGAAGAGATGTCGATGGTCTGTGCATGCTATAAGAAATTTACGATGATCAAAGATGCAGCCATTAGCTCGAGCACAAGGCTGCAGAATAAAGAAGCAAGAAGAAAAAGAAAATTAAGTTAGAACTTATAATGGCTGAATTGTGTTGAATGCAAAAGAAAAGCAGCATTGCACAACAATACAAATTACAAACCAAGTGATAAGTCTTTGGACATCGATCGACACGACACCCAATAGTTGCCCCTGGTCTTCCACAGCGGGTGCATTTTAATGCTCTTCCTCTGCAAAGTGCAGCCCTTACATTTTTTAAGCAACCTAAACCAGCAAAATAAACCTGCAAGCACAAATCAAAATGCATATAGGGATTTACTGCAACGAGATATCAAATAAAAGAACATATTAGTAAAAGAGAACATGTTTTTTGCAGATAAACAAATGAAAATTTTTGACATCAAGCAGTGAAGGTTGTTGCTTACTTCCTAAAAATATGTTCCATCACAAGACAAGACTAGAAATGGTATCATGTTGAGCCGTGATAATCTTTTCAACAGACGTAAATTCACGCAACGGAAATAAGTATGAACAACTAGACCAGAAAGAAAACCACCACATACACAAGTAAAGCTGTCTATCAAAACAGTTCTACTCTGCACTGCATAAAGCTAACAGATCAAAGAATTACAGAACTCCAAAGAGCAAAACGATAGAGATATATTCTTTTAGTTGAACAAGCAAACAAATATTCATACCATCATTCTGCTAATGCTCTCCAAGAACATTTACAAACATCAGACCGGAAAGAAAACCACCACATACACGAGTAAAGCTGTCTATCAAAACAGTTCTATTCTGCATTGCATAAAGCTAACAGATCAAAGAACTATAGAACTTCGAAGAACAAAACTGATAGGGACATTCTTTTTATTTGGAGAAGCAAACAAATATCCATACCATCATCCAGCTAATGCTCTCCAAGAACATCTCAAGTGGGTCAATGAAATATTAGCTAGAGGTCACAGGAGGGAGGAAAAAAAAAGCTTTGAAGAACCAATTACGTACATTTTTTCAGTTTCCTTCCCCACCAGCAACCTTGAACACAAGACACAAGAATTAAAATAAAAAATAAAAAAGGCGAATGATACCTAATTTTGAATTGCTAAACAACTGATACTAACTACAAGAAACTAAAAAGCCAACTAGCTAAGAAGTAGGCTTTTTCTGGCTGCATCTTCAAAACATCCAGTAAGGGGTCTCACTTAAATGTGGATGAAAAACATAAAACCACATGTATATAGTCACAAGACAAATTGGTATATCTCCTTGTTGAAAGTTAAAAAAACATGCTGGACTTTATAGGGAAAGCATTAAATCAGTGTTTTTTACAACCAACATAAATAAGAACTTCACTATTACGAGTCTTTTTGACCCTTACACAAAACTACAATTTGGCAGTCTCCAATTAAGTTCTACTATCACTGGCCAAAAAGAAAAAACATCAGCACAGGCTTCTTAAATATTGAATCAACTCTGTACCTCCATAGTCAAAACTGTAAGCTTGAATGTGAATTCAACACAATTTTACTGATGAACTGCATTCTTG
>CAOGCB010897337.1:0-21997 GCA_948266635.1 Cnidoscolus chayamansa | reverse complement strand
GACATAAACTGACTAAGTTTGGCAACAGCAAAACTAATATCAGGTCTTGTAATGGTCAAATAAATGAGTTTCCCAATTAGTTTCCTGTAATACTGTGGATCTGGTAAAAGATTCCCTGACTCTTGGCCAAGCTTCTGTCGACTATATTTGGAGAACCATATGAAATTGGAAGGGAGCGCAAAGAGTCAATTCATTCTTATGGCTCCTACACACAACCTGCTCACAAACTTAGAAAGGATGAGGAGACACTTGGCAACGAGCAATGTGTGCCCCATCTGCAAACAAAATCAAGAATCTTGATTCCATATCATGCACGATTGCCATTTTAGTGCAGAAGTATGGAGTAAGGTGGAACAGACATGAGGAGGCTTGCTTGCCAAGAGAGACAATGGTGACTGGAAGAGGTGGTTTGGGGCCAATGTAGTAAAAGATCACATAGGCTCTAACAACATCACTTAGCACTATTTTTGGAGTAACATGTTGGGCCATATGGAGGCCCGAAACAGGTTCGTATTTCAAGAAGAGCCCTTAGGCCATTGGAGGGTGTTGGTGGAATGCAATAATGAGTTAATAGTGAAAACCATCACAAAGTACTCCAGCCATCTCTAGGGATTTCCACTATGATCCGAGCAATTGACAATATCCTTAGAAGAAATGGGAAGGTTACGTTCAAGCACATTTAAGAAGAAACCAATAGATATGTTGATCGGCTTTGAACACTTCTATTTTATGATGTATTAAGGGTTTCCGCTTAAACTTTATTTTAGTTTAGATCATATTTTTGCTTTTAGTTTAGATCATATTTTTGCACCAAAAATAATAGCAAATTACTTTATCTCTCATTTTAAATATATGTACATAATAAATTTAAATAAAAAAATATTTTATATGTACAAATGTATCATTTTGGTCTTAATTTTTAAATTAATCTTTTAATGTAAGAAAATAAAATTTATTAATTATAATAATAATTTATAACTAAATAATATGACTAGAAATATTATTAAAACTATATTTTTATGGAGAAAATAGAATTTAATAATTTATGTTAATTAAGTGAAGGAATAACATTACTTTAGGAAGTAGACAAATGTGAGATTGAGAGGCAGTTTGTCAAACATCTCTCGCTTCAGAACTCCAAGATACTTGGAATTCACGTAACATGTGGGCCCATTTATTATTATTTTTTCTTAATATAATAAAAAAAATTTATCTTCTTTCAAAAACAATTTTATTTTTCTTTTAAATATCAAAAAGCTCATTAAAAGTTGCAGACATAATTATTTTATTAAAATAAGAAAACAACAGGTGCGAGAGAGAAACATTGGATTATCAGATTTTTCTTTTCTTTTCTTTTCTTTTTGTGGCGTTTACGTTAAGCTGTGAAAATCTTAAGACATTACAGAAGGACAAACTTTGGTCTGTCTTATTCCGTTTGCATTTTCGCAGCAAATTATTTTCCTGGAAAATTTTCTCATACCACAAGTTCCCTCTCGCTCCATAATTCATTTCCCAGATAAGTTTCCTTGACAAAGAGAAATCTTGCTCGTTTTCCTTCTGTTCGACCAATATTTCTGAGCTGAAGTTGGCTGCTTTTGTTTTTTCTGAATTGGGATTTGTTATTTCTTTGGATGAGCAATAGCAAATCCTGATTTGGAGAGGTATAATAAGTTATTGTTCGTCCTTTCTGTTATTTGTTTTTGTGGTTTTCTTCTTCTTTTTAATATTGTTTTCGTGCTCGAGAGAACAACGCATTGAGATTCAAAGAAGAAACATTGGATTTTGGACTTATTTTGTAGAAATTTGCACTCAATTGGACGTTATATGTGAATCTGGTATATGGGTTCTGTTCTATAAGAGCTTGCTTTCCATGTGCTTATGTTTGTGATCTGTATAATCTTGGACCGGCTTGTGCGTATGTGCTGTGGATAATACTGAGAAACTAATGCTTAGAAGTTATTTCCTATTTTAGCTCTCACCGTATTGGAAGTGTTTGTTGGGCTACAGTTCGTAAGAGTTATGCAATAGTGCTGGTCTACTGTTGTTTAACTCATTTCAGAACTTGTTCTATGCCAATATTCACCAGTTTCTGAATTTTATATTGGTTCCAATTTTTGGGTTTTAGTTGGAGAAGAAATATATAGTTAGTTTTATATTTGATAGTAGAAATTGTGATCAAGATTGTTGTATTCTCAATGGGGAAGAAAAGTGGGAAGAATAAGAAAGGGGCAGCAGGGCAGGCAGTTGACAGTAATGTGAAGCAAAATATCCCTACAACTAACGATAAGGACGCTACAGATTTCATGTCCATGTCTCAAGAATTGAAGGATGAAGGGAACAGGCTGTTTCAAAAGAGGGATCATGAAGGAGCTATGATGAAATATGAGAAAGCCATCAAATTGCTTCCCAGGAATCATGTAGATGTAGCTTATCTGAGGAGTAACATGGCTGCCTGTTATATGCAGATGGGTATAAATGAGTACCCTAGGGCCATCCATGAATGTAATTTGGCACTGCAGGTCACACCAATGTATAGTAGAGCACTTTTAAAGAGGGCAAGGTGTTATGAGGCTTTGAATAGACTGGATTTGGCTCTGAAAGATGTTGCTACAGTTTTGCAAATGGAGCCAAACAATGTCATGGCAATAGAGATTGCAGAAAGGGTGAAAACAACACTGGAGCAGAAAGGACTAAGGGTAAATGATACAGTAATTGAACTGCCTCCAGAATATGTTGAAGCTCCTAGCACCTCAACAGTGCCAAAAGCAGTGAAAGAGAAGACACGGAAGAAGAAAAATAGAAAGGCTGAGAAGAAAAATAAGAAGGTTGAGGAGAAAAAGGCTGGAGATGAAATTGAGGAGGAGAAGGTTGTTGGAGAAATTGAGGAGAAACAGACTGAGGATAAGGTGGTTATAGAGGAGCAAATTAGTGGTGCAAAGGAAGAACCTAAAAAGATTGTGAAATTGGTATTTGAGGAGGACATAAGATGGGCTCAGTTGCCTCTTGATTGCAGCCTCCTGCAACTCAGGGAAGTTATATCTGATCGATTTCCAGGCTCAGGGGCTGTTCTTATCAAATATAGGGATCAAGAAGGGGATTTGGTAACAGTAACCACTGATGAAGAACTGAGATGGGCTGAAGCATCAGCGGAATCCCAAGCCTCTGTCAAGCTATATTTAGTGAAAGTCAAATCTCAGCAGGATCCATTCTTTGTGAAACTTAACAGTGAGGAGGTGCACAAAATAGATAGGGGGCAGAATTTTTTCACAGCAAATGGGAACGTGGAAAAATGCCAAGAGGCAGAAAATGGATCTTGTCATATTGATGAATGGATAGTAGATTTTGCTAAGCTGTTCAAAGAGCATATGGGTTTTGATTCTGATACATATCTCGGTCTTCATGAATTTGGTGTGAAAGTATATTCTGAGGCAATGGAGGAGGCAGTTACAAGTGAAGAAGCACAAGAACTTTTTAACACCGCAGCAGGGAAGTTCCAAGAGATGGCAGCTTTGGCATTGTTCAACTTGGGAAGCGTTCATATGTCTAGAGCAAGGAAGAAGGTTTACTTCACAGAAAATGCTTCGAAAGGTTCTGTGCTTGAACAGATAAAAACTGCATATGATTGGGCACAGAAGGAATATGTTGAAGCAGGAAAGAAGTATGAAGCAGCATTGCGAATCAAACCAAATTTCTATGAAGGTCTTTTAGCTTTAGGGAAGCACCAGTTTGAAGTGGCAAAACTTTCTTGGTATTATGCAATTGCCAATAATGTTGACTTAGAATCATGGACTTCTGAAGAGGTTCTACAACTTTATAATAGTGCTGAGAAAAACATGGAAAAAGGTGCGAGGATTTGGGAAGAATTGGAAGCACAATGCCAAAGTGAACTTTCTAATTCACCTAAGGTTAATTCTCAATCAGAGAAGAAGGGGTTAGATGGGCTATTTGAAGATGTAACAGCAGAAGCCGCCACTGAGCAGGCAAAGAACATGAGGTCTCAAATTAACCTCCTATTGGGAACCATGCATTATGAGCGATCAATTATGGAATTCAAATTAGGGCTACCAGTCTGGCAGGACCATTTGGAAATTGCAGTGGAGAAGTTGGAGCTTGCTGGAGCTTCACCAACAGATATAGCTGTTATGAGAAAGAATCATATTTCAAATGATAATGCAAAAGAAGGTAACTTCATATTGCCACTAAAGTTTGGATCAGAAACAAATCATATCTAAGATGCTTGATTAAACCTATATGCTGAATTTCTTTTATTGCAGGCGTAGAAGTTAGAATTAATAAAATAGTACAGGCATGGAATGAGATGTGTGAAGCCAAAAAGTGGCAAACTGGGGTTCCCTCCTTCCGATTAGAACCTTTACTTCAGCGACGAGTTTCAAAACTTTATCATGCTCTGGAGTTTGCATGAGTTGTGTGCTGTAAAACTTCTGTATCATGCCTTCAAATTTCATATAGAACAGATGGAGTCTTGCTTGGTAAGGTAAAAAGACTATTTGTATGTCTTTTTACTTTTTATTTCTTTGTTCTTTAATCAAGTTCATTTGCATGACACACATACAAGTATGAGAGCCCACCAATTGCTGTGATTTGTTCAAATTATGTGATTTGGCCAATTCTTCTTAAATAATACTAATAATAATAACAAAGCATTGTTAGCACATGTTGTAGTGTCTAACAAAGCTAAATGGCAAAAAAGGATCCATTGATGACCTCAACTAGTTTGGGCTCAAGGCTTTGTTGCTGTTGTTAGCATATGCTCTCAATCAAAAAGATGTCCTACAATCAGCACAGTTGTTGTGTTTTAAGGCTTTTACTATATGTGTTTATGTTTCCTCTTTTCTCTTGGGACTCTGGCAATTTTGTATTAGCTGCTCAATTTATGATATTCTTTTGAAAATGCTAATTTCCTGGAACCACTAATGGATGCTTGTGGTTGAATAGTTTGTTACCAAGAAAGCACTGACTCATTTGTTATTTACTCGGAACAAATGGACATGCAGAATCCAGAGTTATCTGTGTTTTTGGGATTGCTGTGGAATATAGCCTGGTCGGTCAGGCCATTGGCTAACCATTTCTATTCTAAAGATTATCCAAGATTTTTAAATGTCCATATGCTCATAGAGAAACAAATGAGATATGCTGTAATTAAATTTAAATACATCAAGGTAGTCAACATATTAAATGAAATCCAATACTGGAATTAGTCCACCTTACATACATTAGCTTGTATTTGGATTCGGAGAACTACATGACAAAAATAGGTATTGCAGGAAGATACGCAAATATTACTGCAGAGCTTAGAATGGTAGTAGCAATAGTGAGACTGATGAGCTTGCACTGCAGAGACCACATGAATGGCTAACATGATATCTGAATGCACAAGGTGTTTCTAGGTCTGCATCTAATATCATGTTTGCAGTCACAGAATCTCTGCTCCAAAAGAATTAATTGTCGTTACTTTATATCTTACTTTCAGAACTAAATCCTCGCTTTTCTATATATTTGTATCTGGCTCCTAGGTTAGAAGAGAGATTTATTTTGCCTGTTCAGGCTTTTGCTGTCTTTAATGCTTTATTCCTATAATATGCATTTTATTTTCTTACTTTTTATTTTAATAGAGTTATTGCAATTGTTTTATAATATCTTTCCAGAGCTTCATTTTGTCCTCAATGTGAACTTAACTGTGCATTCCGCAGGTTTCTTGCAAAGTACTTCATGTTCAGTTTCAGCAATGATCCTTTAGAGACACAGAAGCAGTTGTGGAATTGATTGTGTGAATTACAAAAATAGATTCTTCCTTTTCTTACATTATGGGACAAGATGAAGTAGCAGGGACTTGCCTTTTTCTGTTAGTTTCTGCCTACACACGGTCATCTTCCCCATTGTTTAGTGTAGCCAACAGGTCACAGGATATTTGTATTCGCCATTCATTTTGTCAAGTAGCTGCAATAACATGTAGCTTGTTTAACACCTTAGCCTGTAGTTTTGAGTTTAACTTCTGCAACTCTCATACTGGTCCTAGTTTTTCTTCATTTATTTTGTATTAGTGTTTGTTTTAGAGAAGTACATTATTGACTTATTTTACTAGAAATTGAATGGACTGCCAGTTGCTACTTTGCATAGATTCAATTTTTATGCAGGAGAAAATCCTAGCAATTATTGGTGATTTAAGGCAAATCAACGGAGCGTATGCATTCTGTGCAATTTAACATTGTTAACTTACAATCTACTTTCTTGATTATGATTTTAAAACATCGGTCGAAAAATCCTTCTTTCTTTCATGCCATCCGAATCAAGCGATGGGCTATCGTAATAAAGCCTTTGATGTCAGGAATTCTGAATTCTTCCATGCAGTTCTTGATCAGCCATTTTGAACTTCCACATTTGCTATTACCTTCCAGAGACCCACTGGCACTTAGCACACCATCCTCAATAACCTGTTGTTATGTCTTTCATGAAGCACTCATGGGCTCACGGACTTACCCTAATTGGTAAGTGCAGTTGAATTGATAGGTTTTAGTTTAACATTCAAATCCTTTTCACCTTTTTACGTTGTCAAAATAATAATAATAATAATAATAATAATAATAATAAATAAATAAATAAATAAAATAAAAATTCCACCCATGATTGATAATCTCACCATATTGTGAATAATATGTAAAATTTGAAACTTGTTGAATGATTAAGAATAAGTTTAAAAAAACAAGTAAAACAGAAGTAGAAACACCTGAGATTTATTGTAGTTTAGCCAATAGATATCTACATTCACCATAGTGTATATTTTTCTACTATAAATAAATAGGATTACAAATCATATATATTCATCTCACAAGATAGATTACAGTATATTTATACACTAATTTTATTTATTAAAAATCAGCTGGCACTTCAGAAGGTGAGTTCAGAGAAAACTCAAACTTGTTCATTTAATTTGATGGATGAGTTATTTATAAGGTGTAGAAATTCTTTTTGGTTCTCACCACCCACTCTCTTTTTATAGTACGGAGGAGGATGCCTATTTTCAAAACTTCAGTAAATGTCCATGCACCTTATTAAATACCAGGCATATATTTCTTGATTCATTAACTAAGATTTTCATTTACCTACGTTCATCTCCTTTCCCTAGGTGCATCTCTTTTAACTGGTACATCTCCCAACCCAATATATCATTTATTTTTGGTACCAAAAGGTTGATAATCCCAACCCTAAAGGACCTCCCTCGTCCCGGCCCGACAGTGTAAGAGGGGAGGTAAATCAATACACCATTTATCTATTTCTCATTGAGAGAGCATAAGAATAACTGGGACCCATTAACAACACAGAGCATTTAGCAATTTACACTGGAATTTCTTGTAGAATCAGAACATTACATGATTAACATTTGAGATTACAGTAAATTGTAACAAAGAATGTCAATAAAAATGTCCCATCAACCGTGGCTCCACTAGGTTAGCTTGCTAAATTTAGCTAATTTGCTTTCTGTGTGAAGTCTATAGCTGGCAAAAGTAACAAAACAAAGAGATCAATAAAGGCTATCTTAATTCAGTGATGCAAATAAATAGAAACGCAGGGTAATCAACAGTGAAATAAACTTATCTCTACTTTCAAAAACAAGGTAGCTTCAAGCTTTATCACAACATCACACATAACCTCAACAAAATTCCAATATGCAACCAACATCAGAAAAGAAAAAATCATAAAATTGCCTATTTCTCTGTTTTATTTTACAAATACTGAATAAGAATAAGAACAAAAGAAGCAAAAAAAGAAAAAGTTAAAATGCTTACATAATTGAGAACTTCGTATGCTAAAATGCATTACACCCATCATAGTCTTTCTTATTCTTCTTCTTCTTCTTCTTCAATAGTCTTCTTCGATTCTGTGATGTTTGGGTTTGTTCTAGTCCTCTTTTGGTATGCGCATGTGATTCAGTGATTTAGTTATGCCATCAACTCAGCAACAGCAAGCCCGATCCAGTAGATGCTGCATCAGCAAGGTTGGGAGGTTGATGAGCAAATCTCCTTGAGATTTCACCGTACTTGTAAATCATAAAAAACAGTATATTTCAGCTCTAACAATCTCTCTCACAATGTGAATGATGCAATGACTAAATGGTATAAAATCTCTCTGGCTCGTTAACAAATTCAGTGGAAGCCTACGTTGTTGCTTATTCACATTTGAAGCAATCCAAATCCTGAATCTCTCATAATAAATTTCCAACTTCATACCAGATGGTGACTTCAATATTAGCCTGAATTTCAACAATGCAGATACTAATCAAAGATTGCAATGGAACCTTATGTTGCTGAAGGTCATAACATAAGTATTTTGGTCACTCATAGTGTTTAATTAATCCTCATTTACCTTTTTTTTTAAGCTGTTGAGGAAATATTTTGTGGGTTTTTTATTAATATTCATAGAAATTATTTTACTGAGGATCTCACTTCAGAAACAAGCTTTATATATATATATATATATATAATTCACGTTAAAAAATTACAACTGGTCTTGACAAGATGAAAACTTGAAACTATTACAACGCTCAACTTTATAAAAATTTAAACAATTAAACACAAACTAATTATATTTTATATTTAATTATAAAATTGTACTCATTACACAATTGGTACATTATAGTGAAAATGTAATGTTCACATGGTGAAGTAGAGAAGTAGCTGGAAAAGGGGCAGAATGGACAGGGAGTGGAGAGTGCCACATGATGTGCTATTCATACAATTTCAACATATCAACACGAGGATCCAAAGAGGGTAAGAACTTCAAATTTCTAATATGATTTCATATTTCAAAAGTTAACAAGAAGAGAATGCGTAGCCCATCCGCACGAAGAAGATGCTGCCAAAGGACTACTTTCCCCGCTTTACCTCAATTCTCACAACGCCAAATCTGCCATGATCACTGACTGCCACTGACCTTCTAAATGTAAAAAAATTTTGTACAAGACTCAACGCCATTGAGGGGCCAAAATGACAATCAATTAAATTACAAAAACCTAATCTGATGCGTCACACATCAGCCTCATCTTCTGTCATGGACACATCATCATGAAGCTGCAACAGTACGAGCACTGCTCCGTCCAAGACCAAGACCCAAACCCATAGGAATGCTATCTGTTTTGGACTTCGCATTGTTATGGTTGTTATGGCAGCAATGGGAAGAATGGTGATGACCCGGATGGACTTTCGTGTCTGAATTTACATTAATGGCAACATGCCCGTTGCCATTGATGTGATGAGAGCGAGCATCCCCATTTTGTGAGCTGGAATTCCTTGCCATATGCATCATTCCAATCCCCTCAGAGTCTGCAGAATCTTCAATATACTCCACATCTTCATTGTAGCCCAATAGCAAGAAATCCGAACAATTCTTTCTGACGCCATGATCATAAGGGTTTCTAAAGTGACCACCTGGGCCTCTAAGATAGCTATAACGCATTGCATTTGCCATTTCATTTGTTGTTATGTTGTGAGATATCTGTGCCAGTACAAGAAAGGATTCAACAGGTGTTGAAGCAAATTCCAAACATTCTAGTTGAAGTTATAGCTAATCCACAACTTTACAACAAATTGGAACAAATAAAGAACAAAATAAATATTAAATAAGACCATTATCCTTAATTTGATATTTCTCAACGTATATATTAGTTATTTACACCATGTGCACAATCACCAAATGTAAAAAACAACACAAGGAAAAAAAAGAACAAAATAATAACTCTCACCATAAGTCACATTAAACAACACAATTCAACAGCTAGAACATCAGTTACTGTTAACCCAGAAAATGTAACTCAAGTAAGTTTATCAAATCAAATATGCAAGTTAGGAAAAATACCAATGACAGGCTTAAGCATACAATAGAAATACATAATTCTAGCCTTACCTGAGAAGCTTGCACAACAGTTAATACTGCCACACCAAAGAAAAGGAAAAAATCCACCATCAGAAATGAAACAGCACCAATATGATGAGTCCCAGCATGGTTTATCCATGAGCTAAATGTAGAGGGAGCGGCAGGATCAGTAAGAACTCCTACATCCAGCAAATTATTATCTCAGTGAAAAGATCCACTCCTAACTACAAAAATAGTTAGAAAAACTAAATGTAAAAACGTGTTACATGTTGAATTCAAGAAATCAATTAGCCCATACTTGTAAGAGCCACTGCACCAGTAATCAACATAGCTGAAACTTCTAGAACAAGAAACAGAAAGAAATCCCATTTGTTTTTCTGCATCAGGAGCACGGTATAAGCCATACTGATTATGAAGAGATAATGATATCAACCTTTTATATGAGGCATTAAAGTAACATGGTACAGTTTTGACCTAGGGAATCTCAATTCATATGTTGTAAACAATTAATATACCCTCCAGGCAAAATATCATTGTTCATTATTTCATAGGAATTCCAATAGCCAAAGATTAACAATAGGATGTTGACCACCAACTTATCAGGCTGAACTCATACTAATCACCAATGAAATCAAACCAGTTCTATCTGAATCACATCTTTTAGGAAACATACATAGTAGTATATTCTACCTATCGATATCAAGTAGAGAATGCAAGTCCAAATGATCATGCATTTCAACAATGCATACGCACCTTGCCAATGCAATTAGATACCCAAGGGCAATGATGATCAAACTGTTCAACACAACGATCACAAGTGGAACAATGCTTTGCACGAAGAGGTCTAACAATCTGTTCATAGCAAAATTAAAAAAAAAACAAAAAAAAAAAAACAAATAAGGAAAACTGAACAGAACCCTGAAATGGGAAAAGCAACAGGTCATAGATTAGCTACAAATAGGCTAAACTGATAAAAAAAAAAAATCATAGTATGTGGCACCTTGCATGTTGCACAGAGTTGAGACCAATTTCCAGCTACCAAAGCAGGGTTATTTATCTCAATCCTCAAAAGAGGTTCCTGGCATAAAATATATCTAAGAAGTTAGAAAATATAAAATGCATTCTTTACCCCTTTTCTGTAAGGGAAAATGAAAAGACCAGCACACATTGGACAAGATAAACAAATACCAGATGTCTTTTATGGATGACATGATAAAGAAATAGATTTAAATGAATGCCCACTTTTAGTGGAGATGAGTGTTATTAGGGCTTGGAGGTGGAGAGGAGGTCACAAGGAAATGAACAAAACAAGAGAGCATGCCAGGTAAATGAAACGCACATCATCTTTCATGCTCTCCGAATCATGCACATTCATTCTAATGAAACCTGGATCCTTCCTGAAAAGAAACAAGGGAGAATAGAAACAAGTTACAACAAATGAGACTAACACATCACATGTACAGCAGGGCAAAGAAAAGAAAGATAGAGCAATAAAAGAAATTGAGAACTTAATTTTTCTCCCATCAAGTTTATAACATGTGCACAGATGTGTCAAATGCCAGCTTAAAGCATACTTTAGAATGTTTAAATAGTCATTGCCTTCTATTGTCTATAAATGCGTCTGCACGCATTCTGTAGAAAGGGAAGTGGATCTAGTATGGTCATGTTCCAGATACATTACTTGGAGGAGATGCATCTCACCTACATAAGAGTCAAAATACATTTCCTTGCAAACACACTGTGGAAGAGCAATATAAAAAATACCTGCTACACCTATAAAACATAACAAGTCCAGCAGTTGCTAGGAAGACACCCAACCAGGCAATAAGGCCAAAACCAGCTGTTAGACTTGGCAGATTAGCATCTGCAAACATAGTAATAAAAATTAGAAAAAAAAAAAGAATTGCATTAGAAAATCATTTGAAAAATCATCAATACATAAACAAAAAAGAAGAAAGAAAACAAATGGGAAGGGGAACTTTACAATTCAGGGATAAGAACAAATACCCATGATGATGGAATGAATATAGATCACCAAAAGTAGTAATATTACAGACCAAAGTACAGGAGCAAGTCCTAACTTTGAGAGACGTCCCAAGCGACTGTTCCCATCGAAACGTTTGTCAAGCAACCTCCTAGCATTTCCCTGTATGATCATATTTATTTAAACAGAGAAATTATACGAGGCTAATCTTTAGCAATACTTACAATAATAATTCAAAATTAATCTAAAAATTCATGGGAAAAACAAATGTCAACATCGCACTAAGCCCACTAAAAATAAGTCACCTCAGGCTTCACTGTGCAGAGCATTATAAGTAACATTGAACTTGACATTTCTCACCACAAAAGACAAATGCTAGGAAAGGAAAGTGATGGGAGCTCCAAAGAGAATAGAAGGTAGTTGGAAACAGCATAATTAATATAAATAAATGTATAGTTAATAGTTCCTTTCTTCAAGTCTTCAGTTTAATCTATTGAAACTTCAAATTAGAGGGGGTGAGTAGCATGACGCTCACAAAAATAACACACTCACACGTGAGAGTAAAAGCAAAGAAAAAATTCTCTACTAGAAATTGTTCAACCCTAAACTGAACATGTTTCTTAAATAGGTTACGTGACCCGTGTAATCCATTTAAAATAATTGAGTCATTATAGTGTTATAACATGACATGTTTAACTTATTCAAATAAATGAGTCATTAAAGTGTCATATAACATAATCCATCCAAATACCATCCATATAAACCAAGCATCTATATGGAAGATGGATGGATGGAATGATTTTAGATCTTTAGTAATGGATGTTCAAGATTGAAATTTAGAATTTTAAGTTATAAAATAAATTATAATACATAAATATATTGCTAATGTTTATTTATATAATTTGAGAATTTAAATAAAATATTAATATATTAATTTTAAGTTTGTAAAATATTTTTGCAATATTTATTTATTTATTTTAATGTGTAGCTCATAATATGTTTAAAATATGACTAATTTAAAAAAAAAATTAATTATCAATAAAATGAATCATCTAACAAATTTAAATTGGTTAAAATAAATATATCAAAACAAGTTCAAATGGGTCAATATAGAATAGATTAATCATTAACCTATTTAAATAAATAGTCATTGCAGGTCTAATCTAGTTAAGTGAATCACCCCGATTAGACCTACATTTTTAACATTTCATAAATGGGTTGGCCCGTTTATCACCGGAACTCGTTTAACAATGTGTCTAGTTGTGTAAACGGGTTGTGGCAAAAATTGCAAGGCTTGGAAATGTAATTGACATGTTTTTTTACTAGTAAACCTAACTTACAAAGCTACTGGAGGGAAAAAGGTTTAAATAGATCAATATAAAACATGTTAATCAATAACTTATTTAATACATGTTCATTGAAGGTCTAATCAAATTAAACAATCCACCCGATTAGATCTGCATTTTTAATGTGTCATAAATGAGTTGATCCGTTTATGAACGGAACACATTTAATATAAACACAATCTTGTTTAACTAAGTGTCAAGTCATGTTGTGTAAACATATCGTATTAAAAATTCCAGCTCTAGCTTGGAAATGTAATTAACATGTTTTTCAACAGTCAAACATAACTTCCATAACTAACCCGAGAGGAACACAACCTAGGACCTACTATTGTCCTTCTAGTTGTTTTCTTACATATTGCCTTTGAAGGCCCTTTTCTCTCCCCACAGATTTGACAATAATGTGCTCCATATCAGACTTCCCCACTTGAAAAGGAACTTCTCTCGAATTAAGATTTTGGAACAAACAATATTGTTTTTTTTTTTGCGTCCACATCATTCTTCCCCACTTGCAATAACCCACCCCCCCCCCCCCCCCTTGAATTTTGTGGTGATTTCTTCTCCACTGTTGAATTTGGATTTGAAAGGTTGAACAATGAATTGAGCACCCTCATATCCATATTAGTTCTCTCAAGAACTTCTGAACAAACAAAATCAATAGAAACACTAGGATATGCAAGGATAGGTAACTCTTTTAACTTCAGTAACCATACTTGAAGGATGTATAACATCTCAAATTGTGATATCTAGTTGTTCTTTTCCCTTATCCTTACCAATATTCAGCATCGCCCTTCAAATATTTGCAAAGACATCAACTTTCCTTCCATGCGATCCTCATATTGGAGTGTCATTCTCATCTCATCCTCGCCTCCTTTGGGTTCACATCAAATTGCACTTTGATTTTTGACAGGATTAATTGTTTTTCTCTTCTGACACTCATGAAACAAGGGTTCTTTCCTCTTCATCCTCCTTATAGGAAGTCAGTTCATCCTCCTCATACTTTGGTAACACGTCCTTTCGTTTTTCATCATGTGAGCCTTCTTTCACTTTAAACAAGGATCTTAGCATGTACACCAATTTGATCTTTAATTGCTGGTCTTAATCCTTCCATATACCGTACCACTTGCTGTCCTCCGAATTCATCAAGATTATTCCTTTCTGCTAATCTCATGAACTCAATCGTGTATTCATGGACAGTTCTCTTCCCTTGATGACACCTTTGGTATCATTGAAAGACAATTTGCTCCTAATGAAGCAGTAGGAATTTGTTGCAATAGGTATTTCATTCAATATCAAATACAAACTGGTCCCTTTCCTTCTCTTGCTCTTCTAGTCTATAGATGCTCCCACCAAGTGAACACTCCTACCTTGAGTCGGCATGCTACTACTTTAATTTGCCTTTAGGTGCAGTCTCCACAATCAAAGAATCTCTTCACATTCGCTATCCAATCCAAGAACTACTCAATAGTAAAATTCCCAGTGAAGTTAGGAATATTAACTTTAATTGGAAATTTTTTCTATCTCTTCCAGCATATCTATTGTAACCAGCGTCCCTCCTCCCATGAGTCCTATGTCGCATAGAATAGTCATAGGGTGATAGACATTCTCTTCCTCTTCTTTTGAATCTCCATTGTAGATATATTGCCTACGAGCAGGAATGGGTCAAAAAATAGGATCACCACGTGCTGCACCATCTCTTGGCCTTCTATTTCCCATCCGGTTCCTGTTTGTATTGATTCCCAACACCAAAACAGTCCCCAGTTTCTTCAAGATATTGATCCATACGCTTGAATCCAAGGTCCATTTGTTACTCGAGGCATTGCACTAAGCATTGCAACAATTTGTCCCTAGTACGGTGTAAGGCACTAGCTCTCTTATCACCGTCGTGAGAACTACCACTATCACCTCCATCAAAATCAGTCATCTTTGACTGTAGTTAGTCATCTTTGACTGTAGTTAGTCATCTTTGACTGGGGTGATTTCCCCACTCTAATACCACCTAATCTGGAGTGAAGCTCATTAAAACAAAACACACACACATCAAAGTGAAAGCAAAGAAAAAAAATTCTCTACTAGAAACTTATTTTAATCAAAAGACTCCTAACTACATGTAGATCTAAGATATTTATAGAGTTTTAGTTATCTTAATTAGGATAGAAATAGAACTCTATAATATAAGAAGACATCTCCTATTAAAATAGGAATAAACAAATCCTTACTAGAGTAGGGTACAAAATATTTACCTAAATAGAATAAAAGACTCTTGAAACTAATCAAGAAATAGTAGTAAAGCTAAATAGGAAGTCTAAATGATGATAGGAAAACTAAATCCTAAATAAAAGAGGAACCTTAAGAAATATGAAACACTCTAATTTGGAGGCTAAAAACTCAGAAAACAACTAGAAACTCTTCCAAAGTAGGTTGCACCACGTTAAGATTGTTTAAGACCGACTTGGATGTAATTAACATGCTTTTGGACTGTTAAACCTAGCTTCCATAGCTGACCCGAGAGAAATATGCCCTGGGACCTGCTGCTGTCCTTCCTGCTGCTATTTTCTTGCATATTACTGCCCTTTGAAGCCCCTTTTCTTTCCTCACAGATTTGACAATAATATGCTCCGCATCAGGAAGACTTTTGGAAGTTTTAGAAAATGGGGAGTATCTCACTATTGAACTTGCATTCAATACCCGTATTTGAATTCAACTAACATAAACTGAATACAAGATAACAGGAAGAACCCAAGGAGAGCATCCTGATATGATGTTCATCTACAAATCAACAAGTTCTGAGATATGTCTAGAAACAAACAAGTACGTTTCTTCTAATCATCACATAAATTAAATTGTTGACTACTAAGAAATTCAATTGAGTATAAAATAAAGTACAACAGGTTAGGACATAACACAGTGTATCCTTCAAATTAACATTAAGACAATAACTACGAAAGCCCTAAAACCGAGACAAGGAAACAACCCAAAAAGAAAAAAAAAATGCTTGACAATCTTACTAACCAATTTAAGTATTTTGGTTATGGAGCACCTACAAGGAAAAAAGCAACTTGTCTGTGATTCTTGTCAGATGCAAGCTGGGCTGGTGTGAGGCCAGTGTTATCAGTAACAATTAAGTCTTCTTTCTTCCCTGCCTGTACGAGTACTGTACATGCCTCCAAGTTACCTCTGATTGCAGCCCAATGGAGAGGAGTGCAACCTGATATACAAATATGAGAACAGGATCAAGTAGTATGAATTTTGGCTGATATCCACACTAGTGCTTTTATCCCCACCTAAACCAAACTAATATAGGCTAAATGAATTTGTATTGAGAAATTAAAATATTCCGCACATACCCTCTTTATCTTGGCGTCCTCTGTAAGCATCGAGAAACAAAAGGAGGCGTATACAATCAGCAAAACCTTTATAAGCAGCCCTAAAATTCTCCAAAAAAGTGAAAAAAGAATCATTATCTTAATCATTGACAAAGGATAACATGATGAAGTATTTAGTTCAGCAACTACTTAATAAAACAAAAAAAAAACTTTCAAGGAAATGAAATAATACAAAATGTATTAATGATGCAATTACAAATTTCTGCAAATACAGGACATAAAAAACATCACAACATCCAGAAAAGTAGAAACCATCCACTAAAATAAAGGGACATGGAAAGACATCATTAAATATGATAAAATGTTTTTTTTTCCTTCAGCAGCTAGGTCATATGTATGGGAAAGCCTCTTAACCATTTCACTCCAGGTGTGATTGGGATTCAAACATGTCCCACCATGAAGTTTTACTGCCCAATTCAAATAGTAATAACAGTTCACAAATAAGCAAAGTCAAATAAAAAAGACTACAAAACAAAAATCAATTTGATGTAGAGTTACCAAAAGTAAATGACTACCTAAATAAAAGGAAATACCAGAGTAATGGTCACAAACCCAAACTTCTATACATTGCCAGCTTCCTCACAGAGAGAGAATCAAAATAAAAATAGTATATACAAATTACTGACATGACAATTTTCAAGGCTCAGATATTCAACAACAACAACATCAGCAAGCCTTAGTCCCAAACCAGTTGGGATCGGCAAGGCTCAGATATTCAAAAAGTACAAAAGAAAACAAAAAGTAAATTAGAGGACCTACATGCACAATCATGCAAATTAATAAAAAACATTTGCGAACTAAGTTTGTTGTATTCAGTTATCATAATCACAATTGAATTAAGAAGGCACTAATATAAACTTTCAGTGATAAGGAAAGGGGCAGAAATATACCAGTGTAAAGGGCTTCTTCCATCATTATCAGGAGCATCAGGGTCAGCATTCCATTTTGAAACAATGTGATAGAGGAAAGATGTCTGACCATATTGAGCTGCAACATGTGTTGTCTGCAGTTATGCGAAATTAATAATCAGTACTTTGTTATCACAACACATCCAAAGGAATCATTAACCACCGTAATTAACAGTCTGCAATTCTATCACAAAGTAAA
This sequence comes from Cnidoscolus chayamansa, assembly GCA_948266635.1. Taxonomy (NCBI): domain Eukaryota; kingdom Viridiplantae; phylum Streptophyta; class Magnoliopsida; order Malpighiales; family Euphorbiaceae; genus Cnidoscolus; species Cnidoscolus chayamansa. The sequence continues at coordinate 4,289 of CAOGCB010897337.1, read as the reverse complement.
ATAATACTACAGAAACAATGAAATATGGACTATGCCCTGCTCATTTTCTGGTCTATGTCACTGTTTGCTTTTCAGACTCTTAGCCAGATTGAACTACTTCTATCTAGCAAAAGCTTGAACTTATAATTTCTTGTTCCTAGTTACTCATCCAAGTTTCTGCAATTCAATTTTGCGATAAGATTGCATCATTTTGACTTTTGAGTTAGAAGACATGGCCAACAAATGAAAGCTCCAAAAGTCAGTTGGTCGCTGTCAAATTTGAGCACTGGAATGCAAAAAGTTTCCAACTATTTGGGATAAATTGCAATTATTCACTGATTATGCACCCTTATACATTTTTTTGGTACATCACAGAGCAAAAGAGTTCTTCTAGATGTGATCGCCCGAAAAAACTAAAAAGTGAAATAAAATGACACATGATCCGGTTCAAACACATCCGTAATCCAGTTTGTAGTACAAGTTGCAACTTTAGAACAGGTAATATTTACAACACATTTCTATGTTTGATTTACCAAACTAATCCTGAAAATCACTGTTGCACTCCCATTAATTAAGCATCTTTACAATAATAATGTAAGAAGAAACTGACCTGATAGCCATACATATCAGCAGCAGTTACTTGAGCACCCTCTTGGAGTAAAAGCTCTGCAACTTGGATTGCACCTCGAACTGCACTCCAGTGCAATGCTGTCTGCCCAGTATGATCTACTGCATTTACATCTCCTCCATGCTGGCAATAAGAAAAGCCATGGTTTGCCAGAAATTACTAAAATCTAGATAAATGGTATAAGTTCATCTGAGTTAAAAACCTTCATTCATTATTTAAATGGACTCTTTATGCTAATTTTGTGCTTTCAACCTCCTCATCCCCAAGCAATAAATGAACCATGTAAAAAGATCACTGCTCAAATTTTAAGTCAGCAATAAACGATTTAAAACTTACTCAGATATTCCAATCTATGACCGAAAGAACTTAGCAATACGTTAGATTTATATCTAATTCAAGCACAGCAGTCAAATTGAATTCAATAAATCCTCAAAACGTAACAGCATAAAACAAAGCGAACCCGATACAATCAACCAAAACCAAAAAAAAAAAAAATGAAAAAAAGCGCGACAGGAAATCCCTCAGTCGCATACTAGCATAACGAACAAAAACAACGGAACGTATCAAATAACCTGAAGAAGCTCACTATAAAGACCAATTGAAATGACCAAAAAACAAGAAGACGAGAAAAGAGGAAGTCCATAAAAATAACAATAATATTTCATAGAGATGAACAAAGGTACCTCGATGATATACTGAGCAGCTGCGGTGCGATTATTCAAAGCGGCCCACTGTAAGGCGTAGTATCCGAGGCCATCAGGCTCGGAAACAGAGCAACCCTCACTCTCCACCAATCTGTGAAGCTTCTCCAAATCCCCATAGGCAGCGGCAGTGTAAACATCGTTCCTCAGACTCTCCTCGCCGACAACGCCATCATTAGCTATCCCATTGGCTCCATTAACAGATGACGATACCCCATTATTACATTGAACGTCCTCGACCACCTCGATCTCCGATGACATTTGATTCTAATGGTAATAAACAGCAAAGAAAAGAGGAACTAAGAATGGTTTGAATGAAATAGGAATTGAATTGGTCTGCAATGCCTTAGGGTTTTTCTTCGAAGAAGAGGGGGGAAGAGAGAGAGAAAGACAAGCTTTTGGGTTGGGTCGTTTTGGCGTCCGTGTTGACTGGATGAATTATATATACATTGGATTGGAGTAGAGAGAGAGAGAGAGAGAGAGAAGCCACACATGTCCTGTGAAAATCCGTACCAGCCATTTCTAAACGTCACCGTCCCGAATATACATTTGTTTATCATTATTATTATTATTATTATATCAATTTTAAAAATTAATTATAATTATGATAAATCATAATTACTCTGTTTCATTTTGTTACTTTATAATAAAAATAAAAATTGTCTGTGAAAAAAATTTGGAAATTATGTTCTTTATTATGAACCACATAAATTTAAATTCCAATTAATTTATAATTCTAAATCAAAAAATTAATAATAATCTTTTTTTTATGGAAGAAAGAGAGAAAATAAAAATACACAATAAACACTGAAGAAGATTAAAAAAAACTAGTCTTTATTATCATAATTATTATAAATAAAATAATAGGATTCGAGCTAAATCCCTAAAACTCTAATGGAATGAATAAGCAAAAATAATCCTCCTAATTATATCCTATACTTCAAATGAAACAAAATAAACCCTAATCATGAGACTAGAATAATCAAGCTATAGGAGATGGAGCCGATCTATTAGAACAATACTCCTCCAGAACATGTGAAAAAAATGAATGTTTAAGCCCAGCGAAAGCAGTTCCTGCACAATCTTCGTGCAATTTATGAATGGAATGGCAGCATTCATGACCGAGAGAAATTTTGTGATTCCAAAGAGAAGCAAAAAGTTCACGAGTACACATTTTTTGCACTTGGAAATCTTTCAAACACTTGGTAATCTTAGGGCGCCACTTAGGTAGATGAGTAGGAGGAAGAGCACGAACTCTTCTGTACCATGGCAACCAAGGGCGATGTGACGGCTCTGCTTCATCAACAGCTAAAACTGTGGATGAGCAAACAAGGAAGAGTATGAGAATAGCAACTTGCTTCTTCATCATCTTACTGATCAAATCAAAGATAATGTAAAAAGGTTCAATTCCCTGTTGAAAAATGGAGAGAAGTGATCGGCTGTGAAGAGAAATGTGGAATTGGATGGCCTTTTTATAGTTGAGTGATGCTCCAAAATGAGTCTTTTATAAAGTTTGAGAGTCTATCTGATAGATTCGTTATTAGATAGAGTTGATCAGATAATTAATTGATTTTAAATTTAATTTTTTTTAATACTTATAGATAATAAATTTAAATAGATTTTTAAAATGATAACCGATATTTATGTAAAAAAAATAAATAAAAATGAATTTTTTTATTTATTTTAGAAGATTTGATTTCATCAAACTCAACTACGAAAAGGTGGAGTCCTATTGCAATATCTCTTGTGAAATATAGGATATATGAATCACTCCATTTCGATTTTTACATAAGTTTTTAAAATTATTTAATTAAAATTAAACTTAAACATAAAATATTTAAAAGTTGAATTAATTAAAAGAAAAAAATATTTTTTATTTATTTAAACTGAATTCTTTTTAATTAAATAATTCTCTTTTCCAATTACTCTAAATAATTAAAAGATTTTCGATAATAATAGATATAAAAACGTCTCGTCTATGAATATCTCTCATCTTTCAGAAATAAATTTTTATAAAATTATATATGATTTTAATTTTTTTTAAGATAAAAAAAAATTAATTGAATTCTAATAATATAATTCTGAAATAAAAGAAATATATATACATAAAATATAATAATTAATATATATATATATAATAATCCATAATTAATTAAAAGAAAATTATATATAAATATATTTTTAATCATTTAAACTGAATTCTTTTTTGTTTTTTTTTTCCTTCTAATTACTCTAAACAATTAAGAGTTTTTCGACAATAAAATAACAATACATGATTTTGAATATATATCTCTCTTCATAAATAAATTTTTATACAATTATATATTATTTTAATTTTTTAAAGTAAAAAAATTCCAAATTAAAAAATAAATTCTTTTCATTTTAAATAATAATAAATATAATTGAATTCTGAATAATTTTTTTTCTCATTAAAGAAATGGGTGTGAATAAATAGACTAAATAGTGACAAAATTAAAATTAAAAATTTATGTTTTAAACTTATAAAATATAAATCAATTTGGTATTTATGATGAAATAAATTATATTTATTTAATAAGATTGCGACCCACCATCCTCATAATAAATCTCGAGTCTCCTCTCCTCTCCTCTCATAAAGAGTTAGCATGGTTGGTATTCGGTTGGCAGAGTTGGTATCAAAGAGCCAAGGTTCGAGTCCCGGCAGCGGCAGTGTGGGAGTTTCATCTTTTGGGTAGGCTCCTTGTGCACACCGGGCCCCTGGGCCTCCTATCTAAAAGGCTGTCGTATACCGTGATTTATCTCCCCTCTTATACTGTCGGGCCGGGATGAGGAGAGCCCCTTAAAATTAGAGGTTATCAACTTTTTTGATACCAAAGAGGCAAGCATGGCGTGTAAAATCAGCAATAAGAAGCTGTTGATTAAGGACAATATATTTATATTAAAAAGTGATAGGCAAGGCTCAAGCTTGATTAATTATTATAGTTTATGTATATATATTTATT
>CAOGCB010897058.1:0-15019 GCA_948266635.1 Cnidoscolus chayamansa | reverse complement strand
TTCATCGTCGTCAATCGGGGTAGCCTGAAGCATTATTTTGTTTATGAACTATTTTATGGCATGTACTAGAAAGTTCTAGATTGTCGATATTAACTTATTTTGATTATTGGGCCATGTTGTGTGCCCCTTTCTTTTTCGATTAAGATGGATGTATATGAACCAGCTTGTGGCTGAATTATGAGATTTGTTTTGCAATAAAATTTATATTAATGGAAGTGTATTTTCTTAAAGTGTTGATTTTAATGGGTTAAGGAAAAGTTTTTAATTTGGTTGTAATTTCAATTATAAGTATATGGGGTTTCGGTTAATTAACAGGTGGTTTGAGACCGTCAATGTGGCTAACCGAACTGGGGAACGGGGTAACCGGCGGTTAACTCGGGAACCAGCAAGGGGTGTCACAAGCCGACTAACTTAGACTCGAAGATAGGAGACTAATATTGGTCGGGAGACAGGTCCGAGTAACATGCCAAGCAACAGGAGGAGAAGTGGTAGCAAAAAAGAGATAAATTTCACCACCATTATCGATACCTTTTTACTTGCCATGGCATTTACCATAAAAGATCACACCATATACCCCCCAACAAAATGAAGTGGTCGAAAGAAAGCATAAACACCTCTTGCAGACTGCTCGAGCCCTTTTATTCCAAGTCAGACTACCTGATTGCTTTTAGGGAGAAATCATACTACATGCTACCCACTTGATAAAATTTATACCAATCAAAATTTTTAACTGCATAACCTTTTATCAGAAGCTTACCACCAAAAAGTCATACTACACCCATAAAAAATTATTTGGTTGCTTGTGCTATGTGGCCAACATTCAGCCGAGTAAAACCAAACTCTAACTGAGAGCAATAAAATGCATATATCTCGGCTATACACCTAGACACAAAGCCTACAAACTTTTTAACTTGCATTTCGAGACTGTTTGCATCTCCCTGGACATCCACTTTCATGAATCCATCATTTCATTTCACACCCAACATACCCCTACCATCCCGGATTGTTCCCTTCCACTACCAATTGAAGATGAACACCTGCAAGACCCTACTCTAGAAGAAACCCAATCATCACCTGCCGAATTGGAACCTTTTTAAGCCCCTGAATGGTCCACCCAACCTATAGCCCGTCCAACTTAGCTTAATGATTTTGTCGCCACACTGCATCCTATGCCTAGTCTGGCTCCCAATAGTGACTTTGACAGTTCAGGTATGTACAATGGTACACCTTCTTTTAATATCTCTTTCTCTTCTCAATACTCGCACTTTGCAGCCACCACCTCAATTATCTATGAGCCAAGTATCTATAATCAAGTCAAAGACAACCCCTATTGGTAGGAAGCTATGGAATCTAAGTGGCATGTTCTAAAGGAAAATGAGACATGGGAGTTAGTTGCCTAGCCGACTCATAAACAACCAATATCCTCAAAGTGGGTTTACATTGTGAAATATAAGCTGGACGATTCAATTAATCGATATAAATTCCATCTTGTAACAAAAGGGTTCAATCAATTGGAAGGGATTGATTACATGGAGAGTTTATCCCCTATGGCTAAGTTGGTGATCATTCGCCTCTTCCTAGCAATTGTAGTAGCTCACTCTTGGCCAGTTCATCAACTTGATATCAATAATGCCTACTTACACGGGCATATTGATGAAGAATTATACATGTTGCGTCCTCTAGGGTACACTAAAGCATCTCTTGATCAGGTATGCAAATTAAAAAAGTCAATGTATGGCTGGAAATAGGCAGGACGACAATGGAACAAGGAACTCACCCCCAAACTATGTCTTTCGGCTTCAAACAGTGCCCCCATGACCATTGCCTATTCACAAAAGGCGATAGAAAAAATTTTCAAGTTCTCATTGTCTATATTGATGGCATCCTTCTCACAGGAACTAATGAAGCTGACCTACTCCATACAAAGAAACTGCTAGATGACACCTTCAAAATCAAAGATTTGGGCTACTTCAAATTCTTCCTCTACATCAAATTTGCCAACTCTCCTTACGGTATGTACATTAGTAAAAGGAAATACATACTGGATATCCTTAAGGAATTAGGCCTTTCCACCACCAAATTTGATTTGATTCGCCTACTAAAAGGAATCAAGCTTTTAGCCATTGAAGGAACACTCTCACTTGACCTAGAATGGCACCGCTGGCTCGTTGGCAAACTCTTCTACCTCAACCTAACTAGGCCAGACATCACTTTTATTGTTCATCAGTTAAGTCAGTTTACGCAGTCTCCTCGACAACCCCATTAGGATGTAGCTGTCCAAGTTCTTAAATTTCTCAAAGGGAGCTCATCCTTCGATATCTTCTTCCCGACCTGCAATAAACTGACCCTTTCTGCCTAATGTGATGTTGATTGGCAACTTACATGGATACACAAAAGTCTATTACTGACTTTTGCATCTTCTTAGGAAATGCCCTCATCTCTTCGATATCAAAGAAATAAGCCATAGTCAGTCGTTCCTCTAGTGAAGTCTAGTACAAAGGTATGACAACCAACATTTGCAAACTTCAATGGACATCCTACATGCTTAAAGAATTTCAAGTACAGGTACACACTCCAGTACCCTTATTTTGTGATAATAAAGTTGCCTTGTACATTTTAGCCAATTTAGTGTTTCATGAAAGAACCAAGCATCTAGACATAGACTGCAATCTAGTCCGTGACCAGCTCAACAAAGGCTTTATTTATCCTCTGAACCTACCCTGCTCCGAGCATGTAACACCCATTATCTGAACTGTGAAGAGCCTTGATAGAGTGTGTTGCTCTTATATCAATTATGTAAAATAATTTATTAAATCAAAATAAAACATCTTATTTAAATAAAGCCAAAATAAACTTTACTATTTATATACCATTGTTGATTCAGTTACAATCTTTCTACCTCTAGTTAATTAACATTAACTATAACCCTATCTCTCTTAAACATACTGTATATGCCAAAATAACAAAATGTCAAAAAATATTAAACATACTCTCTATGATGATCATCACTCCACTATAGATCTTCTCGATTCGTCCTTTATCCTTGTTGCTCATTACCTACGTGTGGTAAAAACCAACATGCTAAGGAACAAATCGCTCCTGCTATGGTGCTGTAAGGTTTGCCCTCTCGGATAATCTCTCTTCAAATGGTCTATAGGCCCATATAAATAACACAACCTATCAACTTCCAGCATATCCCTCTATGTTGTCTGCCACAATGTTCACATATAGGTGGAGATCGTGATCCTTGACCCATTCCTCCAGTACTAGCAACTGCAGTAGCATATGGCTCAGGTTTGCTCATGTAGCTACATCTAGGTCTCTATCTTTGTCTTTGTGGCTGACTCTGCTCCGTTTGTTATGGGGTTTTAAAAATCTCTTACTACTTCTAGGGACTATTCGCTTGCCCGTGATTTCGCTTTTAATGTCCCCTCTGTCCTCTACTCTGCTCATCAGCCATAATTTACTCTATACTCATAACTGTCTTTACTAGAGTAGAGAAATCCTTAATAAATTGAGCAACCACATATATACTAATCTCATTATGTAGACCATACTCAAATATACTACATCTGATATCTTCTGTAGGTATTAACTCCCTCGTATACCTACTAACTCTAATAAAGTTCCTCTCATACTCGCTGACTGTGGATCTCCTCTACTGGAGATAAAGAAACTCTATTCTTCTCTCCTATATGTACAGATCTCCAATATACTTCTTCCAAAATTCTGCAACAAAGTTCTCCCATGTACAATGTTCTGGAGGCATCACCTGTTCTATCATGATCCACCATTGATAAGCCTCTTTTAGCAAAGAAATAATACAAATTAACTTCGTTTTGGTGAAGACCATTGTAACTATTATAGTACTCTCTCAATACCATCTAACTAATATTCTACTGTAGATGGATCATCCAATAACTTTCCTTTAAACTAAGTGGCTTTGTATTTACAAAGCTTCTTAATAGGGGGTCTACTAGAGATCTGCACTGGTACTAACAGAACTGATGCTTGTGGCATAGTCCCTGCAATCCTCCGTAGCATTTTAGCCACACACTGAAAGAGTATATCCTATCGATCACCTTCATTTCTAGAGGTAGCATGAGCATCTTCAGACTCTACTGATAAAGGAGCATAACTCTTTGCCTCCTTGTTAATTGCCCTTTGCGAGTCTGATGCTATATTTATTTACAAATATTGATCTGCATTAGAATTACATCATATCTTGACTCTTTTGGCGTGTACACTATTCCTATACTCTACATGTTCATATATCTTTTCCTAATTTATACCCTAGAACCGCGAAAACCTTTGCTCTAATACCACTAAATGTAACGCCCCCAACCTAAACTGTGAAGAGTCTAGATAGAGTGTGCTGCTCTAGTATCAATTATGTAAAACAATCTATTAAATAAAAATAAAACATTTCATTTAAATAAAGGCAAAATAAAATTTACTATTTATATACCATTGTTGATTCAATTATAATCTTTCTACCTCTAGTTAATTAACACTAATTATAATCCTATCTCTTTTAAATATACTGTAATGCCAAAATAACAAAATGTTTGAAAATATTAAATAGATCGGTTATGATGATCGTCACTCCAATATTGCTTGTTACCTACGTGTGGTAAAAACCAATATGTTGAGCTTTACACTTAGTGGGTGTATATAACAAAATTATAGCTAATATCTTATAGTATCATAAAATATACGTTTATAATGAAAAATGCATTATTAACAATTCATATACTTTAGGAATCACACTATTTAAAAACATGTAACATATTTAATATACTATCCAATTTCATAAACATTTTCATATGTGATTATTCATTTCTTCATATCAAATCATGCCAATAAAATCACATATGATGTTATTCATAATTAATTATTTAATATTTTAGCATCTAGGCTCATGTACATCTTAGTAGGATCCATCCCCAGATAAGGGAATATCCAGATAAGTTGAAGCTGAACATGTACATATAGGCACCATATGCCGATTTGGTAGGCTAAAGCCGATAGTATAGTGGAGGGCACACCGGGCTTATCCATATGAGGTACCCTACTGTAGCCCCAAATATCCATATAACATATAGCAATATTACAAGGTCCTTATGACATGTCATACCCTTAAGCTAACATCGTATTCCACATCAAAACTACTAGGGCCATATTTTAGTTAATATTATATTTATTCTCAACACTCAATTTATCAATATTGCCATTTATATAATATTACAATTATCCATGTTATATCTTATTATTTATTTATTTATATTATTTTTCTTCAACATTATGCAATAATTCCCTCATTCATCGTGTTTCATTTTCTTTTAAGGATTCAGTAACCAATTTCACCTATAAATATATACTTATTTCATTGAGTTTGCATGCATGTATCCTTTACCTACTATATATATTAATTTACAATATACAATAATATCATTCAACACATATAAATAGGGTATATCAACTTCCTTGCTTATCTTCAAATAATTTAGTTTAACTTATTTCTATTAGAATTCATGCAATAATCATATATTTAACCTATGTACAATATCCTTTAAACCTTTAATTATTTTTCATCATCATTTGCATACCGACCCTTAATTAATCCATTTCCAATCACTCAAACTCTCATTTCATTAGTTTATCATATTGCCCATCAAGTTATCAAGCATAGTTTTCAAGAACATTCAACCAAAACATCAATTAGAAACACCATCAATTACAACCCTAATATCCCTAATATCTAAATTCCAAATCGTGATTTTGCTATCATTAAATAATAAATTTATTAGTAGTATGCCTTTGTACTTCTTAATATTCATTAACACTTTAACAATAGATTCATTAGCACCTAACCTATTTCAGAAGCTTATTAATCCCTTATTTTCTTTCTTTCTCTTCCTTTCTCTTTTCTCTTGTAAATGTCATAACCCTTTGAAAGAGCTTCTAGACTGCTACTTCTCCTCCTTTCACAACTTTCTTCTAATCCTACTTAGCCTCCTTTAAACTCAAGTTTAACCTTCCAACAACTTACTCTAAGAATGGGTGATATTGAAGAAGTTGAGAATTTAGGAGAAAACACATAGAAAGTCTTTTGTTTTTCTCTTGCCAAAACATAATATAATGCAACCTTAAGCACTTTTATCCCTTATATCTACTACTTAATTAATTACTTAAGATAAGTGTAGCTCTTAGATTAAGTGGTATTGCCACTAATCTTCTCTTTTATGACAGCTAGAAGATCAAGATGAATTAGCACCTCTTCATCTATGTCACACTTGCAAGCCTAGGCCTGTAACACCCGCAAGATTAAGTCGTGACAGCCTCTATTGGGATCACTCCCTCAAGGCAGGATTTGTTTATTTGGCCCAGTGGTCCTTCTTCTTCCCACTAGGTCGCCTCCCCCATGACTCGAACCCATGACCTCTCATTACAAGAGTATGGCATTGCGAGTGTGAGTACCAATTCTTCTGCGTAATAATTGGTACTCTCACTCGCAATGCCATACTCTTGTAATGAGAGGTCATGGGTTCGAGTCGTGGGGGAGGCGACCTAGTGGGAAGAAGAAGGACCATTGGGCCAAAGAAATAAATCCTACCTTGAGGGAGTGATCCCAATAGGGGCTATCACGACTCAATCTTGCAGGTGTTACAGGCCTGGGCTTGCGAGTGTGACAATCTAGGGTTTATATTTAATATCCATATTTAAATTCCACTAAAATCATTTAACTATTTTTCATTTTATCCCAACCGAGACCCATATTCCTTATTCACCCAAAATTGAACATTATACATAGCCTTACCTTTCTTATCTCACCTCACTAACATTTTCCCCACCTTATCTCACCCACCTTAACCACAAGTCTTGCATAATCAAGTGGTGTTTCAAAATGTCCATTCTTTATCTCATCCTTCTCCAAAGTGAACTATGTCTTCCTTCTCCCTCCTCTCTTTCTTGCCATAATCCCATATTCAAGCCGAGATATGGCTTTCTCCTCCCTTTCTTTCTCTCTAAATCAAATCGAGACTTGTCCTCCTTTCTTGCCAAGACTTCAAACCATGACATAACCACTATCACTTCTTCTTTCAAGCCATGGTCAAGCCGAGATATAGCTTTCTATTCTTCCATCTCTTGCTAATGTCTGAAATCAAGACATTATCATCTATCGATCTCACCATGTCTTCTCTTATGTTTGACCGAGATACCTCCTTATACCATGAGCATGACCAAACCCTAATAGACCTTTAACTTATCTTTTATTATTACATGTATACTAAGATTTCCAATTTGAGTTTTAATTGCTATCATATTATAATTTTATTAAATTAGACTTAACAAATTAAACATATATCATCATCCACTGTTTCATTCATACATAATAAATTTACATATTCTTTCTCAAAGTTACATAGTTTGGGATGTTATAATTCTTTTCCTCTCAAGAAAATTTCATCTCGAAATTTTATCACTATTTAAGCAATTGAAGATAGTGTCGTTTCATTACTTCCTCACTCTCCCGTGTTGCTTCTTCAGACTTGTGATTTTTTTCACAATACTTTTACGAGTGGAACTACCTTATTTCTTAGCTTTTTGACATTTCTTGCTAAAATTTGAATTTGTTCTTCTTCGTAGGTCAAATCTAATTGAACACCAACTTCCTCAAATGGAATAATATATGAAGGGTTTGATCTATACCTTATGAGCACAAACACATGAAAAATATTATGAATCATGTCTAACTCAGGTGGTAAAGCAAGTCTATAGGCTAATGGTCTAATGCATTCAATGATCCGTAACTTAATTATTTCGCTTTTCCCTTATCAACCTTACCTTGGTCTGCAGAAGTGTTTTTGCCCTGAGTACCTATTTTACATTATAATTTCTCACATCAAATATCCATAGGAATTTTTCATTCAAAAGTATCAATAAGTTTGCTTAACAAATTATGTGATGTAAAATTCATTAACCCTACATTTTAACTTGTTTCCCATGCTTTCCTCGTATAGATTCTTATAGACTACCTATGATTCTTATCTTATTTCAATAACTTACTCAACTCCAATTGCTCTAAAATTTTGTACACTTTCAAACCACTTAACATTCATGATGTTATTTAAATTTCAGCTCATTTTAAGTTCATTAAAGTTACTTTTTACTTAGCTAAAGTCTATTGTCCGGTAAGATACTTTCATTGGTAACAGCTTGCTATTTCAATCCATTTATCCATCAGATTCAATCTATTTTGGTCTAACATTTTTACTGAATTTCCTTAGCACATTGTAGAAGCTGTCTACCAAATTTGGTCATCATCTAAAATCATTTGAATATTTTTCTTACTCTTTTATTTGCCTAACCTACTCCTTAATACCTTTTTGTCTTTCCTAAATTAATTTATAACTCAAATCCACCCAGTTTGTTCTCATTTTTCTTAGGAATTAATTTAACATACAATTAAGGTTTTACAAAAAATTTCAGGTCATTTGGAGTCCATTTGGGTACCAAACACACTACTTACATTTCTAGTACCTTATGTAGGTTTATCCTATAAGTCACATTGACATAACTAACTTGATTAATTATTTCGACCAATTTTGATCCTGTTTTTGAAAAAGTGCAAAATATGAAAATTGTATCTAACATCCTAAATAAGCTTCATATAAAATTTCACAATTTTATCTGGTTATTAGGGTTTTCAAATAAAAATTTAAATTGAATTATCTATGCTGAAATCATGTATTTCAACAGTTTTAGACCTTAACCTATTCTTATAGTATTTTAATGCCTCAAACTATAGAATTTGGTAAAATAGTATTCTGAATAATTTTATCCAACATTCACAGCTTTCTATTGGTATATTATTCATAATTTTTGGACATCAATTTGTCCTCCAAAATAGAAACACAACACAATTGTTATACAGAGCAATTCTCCAATTCCTAATGTTCACTAACATTTGATTCATCTCTCTCTATGTTTGTCTTTTATCTCTTTAATTTAAGTGTAAAATTCTTGACTTAGTTTAGATACATTTCTTCCATGGAATTATGCTTCCTTAAGCTTCAAATCTACTACCCAATCTATTCACCAATTACACAAAATTGGTCCATAATTAAAACATAATTTTCAAGCTCCAAATTACATGTTCCAAACTTCCAGTCCTTTTAATCAATTTATATTCAAACTATTTTAATCAGAAGTACATTATAATACATCTCAACTTCAACTTTAAACTCCTATTTTAAAATTATTGAAATAGCAACTCACTGAATAATTATTCTAAATACCTAAACCATAAATCTCTATATTTTCAACTTTAATCACAAGTTTAAATTTAAATTTCAGGTTATTAAAATATGCATTTTGTCAAATTTAATCGGCCAAATTAAAATACCAACCTGTTGGTGTGAACCCCTCCCCGAAGATGGCAAGGCAAATGCAATGCAATGTGACAGGGCTGAATGCACGTGGATGTGTGTGAGTCGCCACCTTGTTTATTTATTTTAGGGAAAACTAGGAAAAATCATATGACTCCAATTTCAATTAATTAACCTAATTCCTAGATTAATTAGCCCAATTGATTAAGGCACACTCTACGAACCCGAGGAGGATTCGGAGACTATGTCATGCTTTTAACTAACCATTTAAATGCATTGAAGTGCAAGGTAAGTGTTTTGGTGATTTGGACTTGTTATTTGGGGTTAAATCACAAACATGTCTACGTACCCTTGTTTGAATACGGGAGCAAAGTCGACGTAGTTCGAATTGCCTTTTAAAGGGCTTTGATGTTTGGGTATTTGTTTCCAAATTGATTTGTTTTTAGGCCTTATGGGCCAAATTGGTAATTTTGGGCCTTTGGGCTAAATTGGGAATTTTGGGCCTTTGGGCTAAATTGGGAATTTTTTGGCCTTTGAGGCCAAATTGGGAAGTTTTGGTCCTTTGGAGCCAAATTGGGAATTTTTGGGCCTTTGGGGCCAAATTGGGATTTTTGGGCCTTTAGGGCAAAATTGTGATTTTTTGGGTCTTTATGACCAAATTGGGATTTTTGGGCCTTTTGGGCCAAATTGGGATTTTTCTGGTCTTTATGACCCAATTGGGATTTTTTGGGCCTTTGGGGCCAAATTGAGATTTTTAGGCCCTTAGGGCCAAATTGGGATTTTTCTGGGCATTTGTTGCCAAATTGAGAATTTTTGGGCCTTTAGGGCCAAATTAGTTTTCTGGGCCTTTGGGGCCAAATTGGTTTTCTGGGCCTTTGAGGCCAAATTGGTTTTTAGGCTTTTGGGGCCAAATTGGTTTTTCTGGGCCTTTGGGGCCAAAATGATTTTTCTAGGCCTTTGGGGCCAAACTGATTTTTTGGGCCTTTTGGGCCGAACTGTAATTTATCAGTGTTTATGATGCTTCATGCATGTTCTAATTGAAAGAAGAATTAGAGTTTCGATTACATACCTGTGGGAGGTCTTCCGCTTCGGAGCTTCAGTTTGCCAGTTTTCCAACAATGCTAAGATGAATTACTTAGGTGATTAAACACAAGTAATTAAATGCAAGATGAATGCAGAAAGCATATAAAAGAATTACAAGAAGCGAGGGGGAAGAAGAGATCTCTCGTCAACACAAGCAGTAAGTAATATTGTAGAATTGCTAAAAGCAGAGGGAGAAGAGAAAGCTCGTCAATACAAGCGGTACCCTGGAATGAAGCTGGAGGCTGCTATCTACAGGCAAAAAATGGCGTTTCTAGTGGCAGGGGCGCCATCCCGGCGGCTAGGGTGCAGTGTCCCTACGGCAAGGGCGCTGTGTTTCAGTGGTAGTGCCACCGTCTCGGTATTTTTTTTCGTTTTTTCCATTTTTCGGGAGTTCTGTACTTCCAAAAATTATTCTAAGGATACCTTCGGTTCCCTTGCGACATTCCCGATATTTCTAGTACCATATTGGCATATTTCCGGGATAATTTTCCATCGAGTTTCAGTCCAGCCAGACTATTTGCAGTCTGGGCTTTCTGAACCTCAAAATTTGAGTATTCACAGTTGGAAATTTTTCCCTTATGTAAACTCCTCTTCTTCTTCTTCTTCTTTCTTCTTCTTCTACTTCTTTCTTCCTTCTTTTTCTTCTTCTATTCTCTTTCTTCTTTCTTCTTTCTTCCGAAGTCCCTCTCTCTCCTTCTGTTTTTCTTTTTTTTTTAACTCCTGTGTCCCCTTTTTTGTTTTCTCTTAAGCGGCTTTGGTCCACTTTTTTTTTTATTGGTGGCTTAGGCGCCCACCTCTTCATCTTTTTATTCTTTTTCATTTTCTTTTTTCTAATGCACCACATCCGTCCACTTTTTTTCTTTTTTCTTTTTTTTTTACTTTTTTATTTAATTTAATTGTTTTACTTTCATTTTTTTTACTTTTTTATTTTCTTTTTTATTTATTCTTTATTCTTTATTCTTTTATTTTTATTTTTCTTTTATTTTTTTATTTAATCTTTTTTTCTTTCTTGTATGGGCTCACTTCCTATACTTGTAGTATTTCTCTTAGCCTCATACTCTAACACATTTCACATAATTTACATAATCTATATTATGCATTTAACTTTTTAATTATAGCCTAATTAGGCACATAATATCCTAGGCCCTAATAAGCGTACGTGACAACTTTACCGTGTTATGTGATGCTTCATGAGTGGGTTTGAGATGTGTGTTGATCCAAAACGATAAGAGTAATATCATATGCATCAAGATATTTGAAGAAACATCAGAAGAATTATCCTACCTATGACTTAGAGACAGCAATAGTGACCATTGTTTTAAAGATGTGAAGGCATTATCTCTATGCAGTTGTGAACCCCTCCCCGAAGATGGCAAAGCAAATGCAATGCAATGTAACAGGGCTGAATGCACGTGGATGTGTGTGAGTCGCCACCTTGTTTATTTATTTTAGGGAAAACTAGGAAAAAACCCTATGACTCCGATTTTAATTAATTAACCTAATTTCTAGATTAATTAGCCCAATTGATTAAGGCACAATTTACGAATCCGAGGAGGATTCGGAGACTATGTCAACCGTTTAAATGCGTTGAAATGCAAGGTCTTGAATTGGGGGAAAATGTTTTGGTGATTTGGACTTATTATTTGGGGTTAAATCCCAAACATGCTTACGTACCCTTGTTTGAATAAGAGATCAAAGTCGACGTAGTTCGAATTGCCTTTTAAAGGGCTTTGATTATTGGGGTACTTAGTACAAAAATTGGGTTTTTTAGGCACTTGGTGCTAAAATTAGATTTTTTGGGCATTGGTTGCCAAATTAGTTTGTTTTTGGGCCTTATGGGCCAAATTGGTTTGTTTTTGGGCCTTATGGGCCAAATTGGTTTGTTTTTGGGCCTTATGGGCCAAATTGGTAATTTTGGGTCTTATGGGCCAAATTGGGAATTTTTGGGTCTTTGAGGCAAAATTGGGATTTTCTGGGGATTTGTTGCCAAACTGAAAATTTTTGGGCCTTTAGGGCCTAATTAGGGATTTTTGGGCCTTTGGGGCCAAACTTGAGATTTTTGGGGCTTTGGGGCCAAATTGTCATTTTTTGGGCCTTTGGGCCAAATTGGAGATCTTTCTGGTCTTGAGGACTAAATTGGGAATTTTGAGTTTATGATGCTTCATGCATGCTCTAATTGAAAGAAGAGTTAGAGTTTCAATTACATACCTGTGGGAGATGTTTTTCGCTTCGGAGCTTCAGTTTGCCGGTTTTCCAACATTGCTAAGGTGAATTACTTAGGTGATCAAACACAAGTAATTAATGCAAGATGAATGCAGAAAGCATTAAAAGAATCGCAAGAAGCAAAGGGGGAGAGAGATCGCTCATCAACACAAGCAGTAAGTAATATTGAAGAATTGCTTAAAGCATAGAGAGAATAGAAAGCTCGTCAATACAAGCGATACTCTGGAATGGAGCTGGAGGCTGCTATATATAGGCAAAAAATGACATCTCCGGCGGCCTTGGGCGTCGTCCCGGCGGCTCTGGAGCGCCGTCTCAGCGGCAGGGGCACCGTGTTCCAGCGGCAGGGGCGCTGTCCTCCAGCGGCTATGGCGCCGTGTTCCGGCGGCAGGGGCATTGTCCTCCGGCAGCTGGGGCGTCGTGTCCCGGCGGCAGGGGCGCCGTCCTTCGGTGGCCTAGGCACCGTCTTGGCAGTTTTTTTTTCGTTTTTTCCATTTTTCTGGAGTTCTGTACTTCCAAAAATTATTCTAAGGACACCTTCGGGTCCATTGCGACATTCTGGACATTCCTAGTACCATATTGGCATATTTCTGGGATAATTTTCCATCGGATTTCGGTCCGATTGGACTATTTGTAGTCTGGGAAAGTAGCCTTTCTGAGCCTCAAAATTCGAGTATTCACAGTTGTGTGAATACTCGAATTTTGAGGTTCATAAAGTCAATTTTTTCGGACTGCAAACAGTCCGACCAGACCGGAGGTCTTTCGAAAAATGTCCCGGAACTATACCGAAGTGGTACTTGAAATGTCCGGAAAATCACAAGAGACCCAAAGGTGTCATCAGAATAATTTTTGGAAGTGTAAAACTCCCAAAAAATGAAAAAATGGAAAGAAAAATACCCAAAATCGGCCCTCGGGGCCGCCAAAATGGCGGCCCGAATTGTCAAGAAATCAGGCGGCCCGAGCCGCCGTTTGGTGGGCCAAGCTGCCAAGAAATCAGGCGGTCCGACCCTCCAAAAGAAACCAGGCGGCCCGAGTCGCCGATCGGCGGTCCAAGCCGCCAGAATTGGCGGCCCAAGCCGCCCCACGGCGCTCCAAGCCGCTAAAAATGCCGATTTTCGCCTATAAAAAGCAGCCTCCAGCTCCATTCTCGTGGCCCCGGCTTTGAATTTTCAGCGATCACTCTCCCTCCTCGCTATTTGCGATTCTTTACTGCTTTCCCTAGTGCATAAACTGCTGCATTTTTATTTGATCTGTGGTCACTAAATTGCTAAAGATTAATTAAGTCAATAAAGCTGAAGCTCCGTAGTGGACGACTCCTAAACCAGGTACACATCTTCTTAAACTTCATCTTTTAAATTTGAGTATTACATGCATTATTTCTCTTTCTACTCCACACTCTCTAAAGTATAATCATTCATATTTGCTTTGATTTTATAGATCTAAGCTAAAAGCGCCCGATCAATCAATAATCGAGGCGTTTATACTATATCCAAATAAAAATGGCAAAAATGGCCCTATTAATCCATAATTGTGGTCATGAAGCCTAAATCTCATTGTTTTGTTGGCATTAAAATGACCTAAATCTCATTTGTTATTGCATATAATGCTAGATCCGGATTTGTGGACCATAAATGCCTAATTAATAAATAGTTATGGCATATTACCCATAAATCACATACAATGGCTGAAAATGATCTAATTAATCCATAGTTGTGGTCATAATGCCTACATTGCATCATATTGGCAATAAATTGCCTAAATTTTGATTTACTTTGGTCAATGATATCTTGATTTGGTCTAAAAGGCTTCAGGAGATCAGATCTGGCTATAAAAGCCAATCAGATCAGATCCGACCCTAAGGAATGGCCCAATAAGATTAGATCCGGCCCAAAGAGGCCCAAAAATTCAAATTTGGTTTAAAAGCCCATAATTCATTACATAAGTCTAAAAAGGCTCAAAAATGGTCCAATGACATCAGATCTGGCCTAAAATGGCCCATGAGATCAGATTAGGCCCAAAGGCCCAAAATTCATTAAATTGGCCTATAAGGCCCAAAAATCCATACATTTGGCATATTAAGCCCAAAACCCAATTTGACCCAAAAAGGTCCAAAATCAAAGCCCTTTTAAAAAGGCATCCTTCCGAACTACATTGACTTTGATCCTTTGTTTCTAAAAAGGGTGCGTAGGCACATTTAGGAATAAACCCTAAGTGACAAGTCACCATTTTTATTTGTTTATCTTTATCATTTTGTATTCTTTTACATCATTTACATTATTTTCTTCATCATTTTCATAAATTTCATCACTAATAAAGTGCTAAAA
>CAOGCB010896827.1:0-12962 GCA_948266635.1 Cnidoscolus chayamansa | reverse complement strand
TTATGTACAATAATAAATTAGAAAGCTATTTTCATATTTGATTTTAATAAAAGGCTAAAATTAGAAAGTATTTACTAAATTTCTAAATAATAAGAGTGTATATATAGTTGAAGACATACTTTAAACAATTTTTAAAGCTTTGATTCATTAGATTTACTTCGTTGGCAAATCCTCTCTCTTATTTATAACAATTTTTCTCGTAATTTTGTAACTATAAGAAAGTGACATTACTCATAACTATAAACTATTTAAGATTATTACAAGTATGGAGATAACCAGTGGCGTACGTAGGATCGTAATTTTGGTGGGGCACCACTGTAATCACTTTATATTTCATTGAAAATTTAGCATAATATTTCATATAAGACCTATCAAAACATTCTCTAATTTGTTTGTTGTGTTGCTGCTTCACACATTTTCTGGTTTTATTTATTTATTTATTATTTTTTAATGAACCAAAACGATGCCGTTTTAGTTTAAAAATTTTAAACACTAAAACGATGCCGTTTTAGTTTAAAAAATTAAAAAACAAAGCCCAAAATAAAGTCGTTTTGATTTAAAAAAAATTAAAAATTAAAAATTAAAACGACGTCTTTTGTGTCTTAAAAAATTTTAAAGATCAAAACGATACCGTTTTTGTTTTAAAAATTAAAAAATAAACTCCAAAACGATGTCGTTTTGATTTAAAAAATTTTAAAGACCAAAACGACGTCATTTTAGTTAAAAAATTTTTAAAATAAAAAATAAAAACGGTCTGATTTTGATTTTAAATTAAATTAAAAAAAAAACCAAAACTTAGAAGCTTTTTTGAGTGGCCAGGGCGGCACGTACCTAGGCTAGCCCCCCTGGGTCCGCCCCCTGGAGATAACACTTGAAAAGATGTTATTAAGAATCTATTGAAGCTTAAGAGATATTTAAGGAAATATCAAACTTATAAAGATTGAAGAAACATTTGTGAAGCTTGTTGATTTATTTGTGGCTAAGCTCTTTCCTACTTAAAAGCGAATATAGTGAAGGAAAGACTAAAAGGAGTTCTATATGGGCCAGTTGTTCATATTAAGACTATTTTTTTTAAAAAAAAAAATTCATATTACTTTATTTTTATGTGATTGAGTTGTTAATTTTGTGTTTGGATGAAAAGTTTTAGTAGCACTTTGTTTTTTAATTTTCCAACTACATATTTTAGAGTTGACAATGACAACTCGTCTCTAATTTTTATAGTATTAAAGTTTATATAATTTAATTATCATGTCGAGTGAGAGAATATAATAATATTATTATAATTAGGATACATTATTAGCTAAAATCTTATCTATTATAAAGTGATATGATATTAAAATATGGCTTTAATTTCACTCATCATCTCTCAACTTAAATGGTTGTATCAATAATGTCCTTAACTTTAATTTATAGTATAAAACTCCGTATATTTCAACTTTGATATCATTAAAATTTTCGTGACCTGTTATTGTCGGTTTATAAATTAACTTATATGAATATAAAATAAAAGTATGTATTCATAGTGGAAAACATTAGATAAATGTAGTATAATACTTTATTACATTTTTTATTTTGAAAATAAATTATTTGATAATTTTAAGAGAAAAAAATGTGGGAATTTTTTTTTAATTTTAAAATAAGTATAATACATGATAATGTGAAGTAAGATTATTTTTAATTAAAAATACTAATACGTAATTGTAATACAAACTATATATTTAGGAAATAATTTATGTTTTCTTAAATTGGATGGTTAATCTTATTCCTCATTATAAATAAATTATTTATAAGAAAATAATTTCAAATAAATTTTTATATAATTACACATGATTTATATTTTAAAAAAAATATATTTTTTTTAATTTAAAGAATCCAATTCTCTCGTCATACACATAAAAAAATTGAATTAAAATTCTATTAATTTGGGACAACTGAGAATGGAGAATGTTGGGACTCAATCAGTTGATCATTTTGTTCATATGACACAAAGCAATTGTGGCCGTTATGGGAACTATATAAATTTGGTAAGCTATTTTCTCAGACAACAACTAAAGGAAGTAGCATAGAAAGTGTGATATCTTAGTCTGGTAAGAGAAAATGTGTTAAGTGTGAATGAAATAAAATACTAACTTTGGCATACCATTAGTTTTTTTAGTCATAAATTAGCCTGTCATCATAGAATTTTAAATCACATGTCGTAAGAGCAAAAATAAAAATAAAAGAATTTACTTCATAAATGTAACGACTCTAATTTTCTCATATATTTTTCTTGTTCCTTTTGAAGACTATCTCCTCTTCAAGGGAGGATTTCATTTGCTATGGTTGAGTAGTTATCACTTATAATGTAAAACCCAATTCTAATATAACCAATTTGATTTTTAAATATAAAAAAAAAAAAACTCAAAGCTTTCAGTCTTCTATTGACATTCAACCTATAAACTCAAATGTTAAGCCAAACATTATAAAGTTAAGATATTCCTTCCCTTAGTATCATAATTGCATTTTCTAAATTAAGGCATCTATCGATATACTTAGATATGCCTTTAATAAATCCCCTTTCGAGTTTTTGAATACCGTACTAAAACTTATGTTTCTAACTTGCCTAGCTATTGATGCACATTACATTTCATCTTATATCTATGGAGACCAACTAGCAACAAGTTGTGGAGTTGCATTGAAATAAGATGGTAGCAAGTGAACTTGTTCCCATTCATCAAAAATACTTTATGCTTGAGAAACTATAGCATAGATATAAGGACCTTAACTTACCAAACCCTTTTGTTTCTCTAATTCCACATATTCTGTAACACTATCCATATCTTAGCCTGCAAATGTTCATTGGTATTATAAAAAATAAAAACACATATCTCGACTATGTGATGAGAAATAGAAAATATCTAAGTGATAAATAATCTTTAAGTAAATAAAATCAGGAATTTTTAAGACTCAATTGAAATAAATCTTCCTCACTAATTTTCAATGTGTGAGACATAACCTATTTATACATGAAAAAGAGATAAGTGATAAAGATAAAATTTTCTAATTCATTTGTCTTTGACTGGGATTGAGACACCTTAGTTGTTGTGATGTGTATACTACTGCTGTTGTCGGTAGTACGGTCATGCACTCAACTGATTCTGCACGTGTCATCAGACTTACTTGCAATGTGTATTGGCCAACTTACTTACCCAGCACAGCATGGCGAGTAATGAACATGTTTTCCTTTCATGTATCTGACTTAGTTATTCGGTAGATGTGCCGAGTAATAAGTGAGTTTTCCATCTAAGTGTCCAACTCACCTATCCGACACATCATGTCGATCAATTTTTTATCTGAATTGAATGATAAGTTTGATGACTTGCATTATGCTTTCTGAGTATCTTAACATCCCCTCTTATGCTAAAGGTGATAAATCAACTAACCCTAGCTTGCGTATGTATGAGGAAAACAGTTATGTGAAGAGACACTTGGTAAAAATATTTGCGAGTTGCTGGGAACTGGGTAAGTGCAGAGGGCATATGAAGCCTTTGTAAAGTTGGTTGCATATTTATTCCAATCGGTTGAACCCTTTGTCTACAAGGCGGGCTTCATACTGATCAATTGAACCGTCCAACTTATATTTCACCTTATAAACCCACTTGGAGGCTATCAGTTGTTTGTGAGTCGATCGTGGAACCAATTCCCATGCTCATTTTTCTCTAAGGCCTGCAATTCAGATTGCATAACTTCTTGCCAGTGGGGTTGTCTTTGGCTTGATTATAAGTGCTTGGCTCAAGGATAGTTGAGATGGTAGTTATAAAGTATCAGTATGAAGAAGAAAAGGAGATATGGGGGGGGGGGGGGGTGTATTCCGTTGGACATATCTAAACTGTTGAGGTCACTATCATGATCTGAAATGAGTGTAGGATGCACCGCGACTACAAAATCATTGAGCTAAGTTGGTCGGGATGTAGGTCGGATGGATCATCGAAGGGCTTTGAAAGGTCCCAATTCTTCAAGTGGGGGTTGATCTTCTTTTAGAATGTGTGAAAGTTCATGTTCTATGGGTAAGGATTGTGATTTTTCTAGATGAGGATACTATGGGTGGTTATCTTCAACCAGTAAGGGAAGGGAACAATCTGGGGTTGTAAGGGTATGTTTGGCGTGAAAAGGGAAAATAAACTTATGAAAGTGGACATCTCAAGAGATGCAAATGTTCGCAAAATGCAAGTTAAAAAGTTTGTGGCCATTGTGTATGGATGCATGGTCGAGATAGATGCACTTTATTAATCTTGGGGAGAGTTTATTCTTACTCGGTTGAATGGTGGTGGCATATCACAAGCAACCAAATACCTTTAAGTGGCTGTAGTTAGGCCTTTTGTTGGTAAGTTTTTGGTAAAGGGTTTTCTAGTTGAGGATTTTGATTGGCATAAGATTTATCAAGTGGGAGGCATAGAGTATGGCTTTCCCCCAAAAGTGTCTGGGTAGTCTGGTTTGAAATAAAAGGGCTTGAGTAGTTTACAAGAGGTGTTTATGCGTGAATCATGTTGTGTTCATTTGTTTTTGTATCTTCATTCACATAACATTAACATCTACTCACCTATAGTTGTCATATATAGATTGATTTCAGTCTATCACTTATGTCCATGCGCGTTGGTGTTCAATCCTATATGTTGTGGACTTAGGTTTAAAGACATAATTTTGACTATTTACACATTCTAACATATATCTCACAATTCCTTAATAACATCACATAAATATAGCATCAAATCATAGCATGCAACTCATGTAAAGTTGCTGGCAAAGGAGTTTAGGCGATAAGGTTCAACTGTTGAAAGTCTCTGTATATAGATGAAACTTTTAGTTCAATAGCATCCTTCGACTCCCACAACATACTACGGAGTGCAGTTTCGGTGGTCAAAAACTACCATCTACAGTTAAAATTGTATTTTGGCAGAATGCCTAAACTGAGTCTCCTTACAAATTCAGTTGACCAAAAATCAATAAAACACTTCTTTCCATAATAACACTATCAAACATTACATGCAAACCATTTCACACATAATTCTTCAATTAATCTAAACTTTCAAAATAATTAAAATTCAACTTCCAAACTCTTTCACAATTTATGTTAGTGTTTTTAACACTTAATTAAATTCAATTACTCATCAAAATATCCTTTTACTCTTGAAGTCTCAAAAATACTCAAAATCAACCAACTTTTCAAAACTAACACAAATTCCCTTCCTTCTATTCATGAATGTACTTAATCTTTCATAAAAACATCAAAACACACTTCTTAAGTTAGAAGTTTAACCTGTTTGAGAATATTAAAACCAATGGAACTTAAATTTGTTTGAGAATATTAAAACCAATGGATGTTAAATTTCTTTCCAATTTGTCAATCCTTTTGTCTTCTTTCTCAAAACCTTTGATCTCGTATGATTTTCTTCAAAATCTACTTTTACTTAGGTCTTATGTATATTCACTTTTGAAAAGCTAGACTAGGTTTCGGAGAAAGTTTATGAGTGTCAAAACCCTTCCCCCACCAGGCTTATCATCTATTTTATAGCAGGTTTGGCCAAACTAGGTTCGGTGGCTAAAACTTAATTTCGATGGCTAAATCTAAGTTTTCAGGCCACTCTAGCCAAATTTCATGTTAGTCCCACCATTGTTTCTAATTTACTTTTATATCCTTTAGCCAAATTTCATGTTAGTCCCACCATTGTTTTTAATTTACTTTTATATCCTTAAAACTTTCAATTTTATCATTTTAACCCCTAATCGCCTTTTCGATCTAGTTTTCATATATTTCACGAATATTTTGATTGAAAACTCGAATTCTAACATTAGAAAGATATTAGGTATGACACTAATCTTAATTCCTATTGTAATATAATAGGACCAACAAATTTTTTTATATATATTTTTTCATATTTTTTATTAAATGTTCACTTTCATATTGCATATGACACGGTGTTTGAAAATGTGAATGCAACATTTGTATAATATGCACCATTTAAGTAAGCTCATGTTTATTTCTCATCACCAAGCAAGCAGATGTTCACGTTTTCAACCTAAACATGCATTACCAAATTGAAACATTGAAAAATATTTATAAGTACTTCAAGCAAACACATTAAATAATAGGAATTTTAAGGACCTTAAATAAGCATGTCTATAATTTTCATCAATTTTGCATTTTCGTTTCTAATTACACAATCACATACCCATTTTAGTATAAAAAATCAGCGTAGCAGGCATCAAAACATCAACCATATCATGTTTTTCAAAAATGGAAAGCAACCATACTTTTTACCAATTAGTATTTCCATGTAAACACAAATGCATTGAAGTGCCAAAATTCAACACCTATTACAATAAGAGTAAATTTTACACTTTACATACCAATTTTCTCATATGAGACCAACCTTAAAACTTCCTAATCTAATTTGAGTTATCATAATTAAATTCTCCTAAAACCATAACCTTAAACTAAACATCAAAATTCACCATTGTTTGTACAATCGATTCGGCCAACCTAAAATCATACTTTCGAAATTTATTTCTCGCCTTTCACTCACTTCTAAAATTAGAAACTATTAAAAATAACATTTCCATACATTTAAACTAAAAATCTAATAACTAAAACTCAAAATCTAATTTAGCATAGTCCATTTAAATTCATGAAAAAATGAAAGAAAATATCAAAGCACCAAACCTTCTTTCAAAAGCCTTTTTTTTCTTTTCTTTCACTCCCCTTTCTTTCTTTACCCTTTGACATGAAAACACTTATTTGACTATGTTCTTAATAAAGAATTCATACTCATCAATATGAACACAAACTAGTATAAACAAACATAAAAAATATGAAAGAACATAGTTTCTTATTCTTTTCTTTTATTACTTCTATTAAACTTCAAAATTCATTTTTAGACTCTAATTTTTATTATTTTTTTAAAATTTTCTTTCTTTTTACATTTTCCTTCCCTTTTTACATTAAGATGAAGTTCTTACGAAGAAAGATTATGATTTCCTTAATAAAAATGGCGGATGATAAAGAAATACTCTAATAGTAGAAGCCTTAGGTAACTCTATAATGGATGCTCAATATATAACACCTAAACTCAATCAAACTGTATTAATTTTCGAATAGAGAATTACTATGAGATCTCTTAATTTTTTGAGAAATTCACTATTTGGTATCTATTTCAAAATTATTAAATTAAATTGTATATATATTTTGTAAAATAAAATTTTTTAATTTCTCTGTCAAAATATAATTATAATGATTTTGAAATAGATATCAAATAATAAATTTCTTAAAAAAAAAACCGTAGAATATCATCATAATTCTCCCATTTTCAAATCCAAAACCTTCTCAAACCCTGTTATCTAATACTTCAACCCATTTTAATATGATTTGTTGGAATGGGAGACGAAATCCATTGCCATGCATCCTTATCAAATACCGGTTGACTTTGGCGATTGGTAAGCATTTAAAACATTAGTTAAGCAGCCAACAACCATTAGAGTCTATTTCATTAAATGTAGGTCCCTTCCTCTCTTGTAGAACAGAAATTTCTCAATCAAATCCCAATGAAACTTGAGTGTCTCTGCAAAACCATTTCATTCTTTATCTCCACTACCATTTTCTTTCTTCGATTCTCGTGCTGTCGTATGCTAAATTTTTCTGGGCTTTTCATGAAAATTTCAGACATGTCTTTATCTTTATATTTCAAGATATGTCACATGTCACCAAGCACAATTGTTTTGGATGACCAAACCACCATGCATTTCTGGGTCACCAAACATAGGCAGATCAATAAGCCTAACCTGGTACTAATTCATGGCTTTGGAGGAAACTCCCGGTGGCAATTTCTCCTCCAAATTCGACCTCTATCTAAATCCTTCAATCTCTGCATTCCTGACTTGCTATTCTTTGGCCATTCCTACACCAAACACTCCGGCAGGTCGGATTTTTTTCAAGCAAAGTGTGTAAGGGAAGGATTAAAAAGGTTGGGTTTAGAGAAGTATAATTTGGTGGGGCTGAGCTATGGAGGGTATGTGGCGTCACGGATGGCTGAGACTTATGGAGAGGAGGTGGAGAAGGTGGTGATCATAAGCTGTGGGATATGTTACACAGAGGAGCAGAGAGAGGAGCATTTGAAGAAGCTTGGTAGAAACATATGTGAAATACTTTTGCCTGAGAAACCGGAAGATGTAAGGGAACTGATCAAGCTGGCTATGTACAAAACTCAACCTGCTAAATGGGTGCCTGATTTTATTCTTTGGGACTTGATCAAGGTAAGTTTCTTTGCTTCTTTATGCTTGGAGATTTATTTTTAAAAAAATGGAAAAATTTATTGCATTAGCATATAGCATATTGTAATGAATGCATTCAGTTGCTTCTTTATATATATATATATATATATATATATATAAGAGTCATATTAAAAAATAAAAATTAAAATTGTAACACCACTTAATATTTATATCCATTATATAAATTTTTTTTATTTATTTCTAATATAGTAACAGTATTTGATTGTTTATTAAAAATTTAAATTCAAATATAAATTATTATATTTTATAAGTATATTTTTAATAATTATTATTATATTATAAAATGAAATATTATATTATTTTTAGAAAATGAAATATGAGAAAATATAATTAGAAATTTATAAAATATAAAATTATTATATAAATATTTTAACAAATAAGACAATATATGAACTTATTAACAATGTTTATTATTAAATTTATATATAAATATGTGGTAAGCTTTGACTAAAGATCATGCTTAGTATTTAAATATTTTGAACTATGAATCTAAATAAATTAAATATTAATAATTTTAAATTCTACTTATTTAATAAATAAATTTAATTTTAATTTTAATTTATTTATTAAATTTTTATCGAGTTGAATTTGAAGTTCCCTTGATTTATTTATATTTAAAAAAGTAATTAATTTGATTATATTAAGTATAATATTTAGATTTAAATTTGTATTTTTTTTAATTTGTTTAATATAAATTTTCAATGTGAATATTTAATTTAATAATTATAAAATATTAATTTTTTTTAAAGCATCCTGTTGTAATAAATGAGAAAATATTTAAATTAATTACATTTTATTCTCGCTATTAGAACTTTTTAATTAAGTTTTCATTATATAATTTTTTTAAATATTTATTTTGTAAAAAAAATCATTACATAATAAAAAATTAAATCCATTCATTTAAAATAAAAACTAATAAAATAAATAAATAAATTGAACTGAATTTGTATTATTTAAATTAATTATATATTTTTTATATAAACTTAAAATGTTAATACTTTGATTCTTAAAACAAATTTCATATTTCTATTAGTGGGAAACATTCATAAAAAATTGAATTCATCAATTCAAAATAAATTAATTAAATTAAGATTTTTATTTTTTAAATTAATAATGAAATTTTATATGAATTTAAAAATTTTAATGCTTTGGTACTTAAATTATTTTAATTAAGTTTTTATTATATAATATTCCTTTGAAGAAAAGTAATTTTCATATTTTATATGATATAAATGGATATTTTTTTATTTTATTGGAATTATTTATTATTTATATAAGAAAAAAATAAATTCAAAAATTCAAAAAAATTGAATGAATAAATCAATTGAATTAATTTTTATTATTTCAATTAATTATAGATTTTATATAAATTTAGAATTTTCAATGCTTTGGTACTTAAAGTTTTTTTTATTATTAATTATTATTAGATAACATTTTCTCAAATAGTAATTTTCATAATTTTATATTAGATAAATTTTTTATGGGAATTATTCATTTTTGTAATAAAAAATATAATAAAATTAAGAATTGAATTTATACATTTCATAAAAATTAATAGGAAAATATCAATTCAATCTATTTATTATTATATAATTTAATTTATATATTTTATATGAATTTAAAATTTTCAAATTTCTTTGGTACTTAATTATTTTAATTAAGTTTTTATTATATAATTTTTATAAAAAGTATCTTACACTATATTAAATTAAAATTTTATTATATAATTTAATGATGAATTTTATGTAAATGTTTATTTTATTTTATTTTAATTATTCATTTTTATAGAAAAATATTTCAAAAATAAAAATCATTCATTGAAAATAAAAAAAAATAAATCAATTAAATTAAATTTGTATTATTTTGATTAAGTATGGATTTTATATAAATTTAAAATTTTAATACTTTGGTAGTTAAATTCTTTTAACTAAGTTTTATTAAATAATTAAATAAAATTAAATAAAATTCTTATAAAATAAAATTAAATAAAATTCTTAAAAAATAAAATATTAAATTATTCAAAATTCAAAATTAATAGATAATAAATCAATTAAATAAAACTTTTATTATCTAATTTAATGATGGATTTTGTATCAATTTAAATTTAAAAAAAATTAATTTTGTTACATTTTATTTTATAAATGATTTTTTTATTTGAATTGTTCAAATTAAATTCTTTCATCCGAAATAAAAATTAAGAAAAAATAAATCTTATTGAATTTTTCTTATTTTCTTTTATTTTGATTGAAAAAATATAAATTTTACAAAAAAAAGTAACTTTTACAAAATAAAGAATTGAATTAATTTATGTGAAAAAAATAAATCAATTAAATTAAATTTTCATTAATTTAAATTTATTATAAATTTAAAAATGTTAATTGCTTTTCTACTTAAATTCTCTTAATTAAATTTTTATTATATAACAAATTTATAGTAATTTTCATATTATCTATCGTACAAATAGATTTTTTTTTTTTAATTTTGATCGCATACATTTATTTTAATTATAAAATAAAAATATAACTCGTTTATTAGGAAAAAAAATTAATAAAAAGTTATTTGAATTAAATTTTTACTGAGAAATTTTTAATGCTTTGTTACTTAAATTCTTTTAATTAAATTTTCATTATATTTTTCATTCTTATTTTAATTGGAATTATTTGATTTTATAACAAAAAATTTCTTATAACATAATAAATTAAATTCGTCTCAAAAATAAATTTAATGGATTTCAATTTTTATAAAACTTTTTTATTTCAAATAGATGTATTTTTTTTCTTTTAAATTAGAATTTATTTAAAATAAAAATTTTATAATATAAATAAATTTTATTGTCAATTTAATTTATATTAGCAATCAAATATTTATAATATTATGTTAATTTTTGATCATTTTTATTATCAAATTTATATATAATTTTATTTTATTTTAAATTATAATTAAATTTTAGAAAATAAAAATACCTTAGATTATACATGAATATTTGAAATAATAAAATTGAAAGTGAAAACATAAAATAAATTCTGACTTCATTGAATGCCATTTTTATTTTTTTAATATAAAGAAAAGCTCACATCCATATTAATATTGCAAAAAAGTTAGTATCTAGATATTATCGAAATGGTAAATATTTTTATATAGTAATTAAAATAAAAAATAAATCATTTTAATTATCACAATTTATCTCATTTAATTATTTTATGTTAACTTATTATTAAAAATGTTTTAAAATTTTGTTTAAACAATTATTATATTTATTTTAATAATAAATTTAACATTCAATCTATAAAAATGTAATTATATTAAATTTAAAATGAATAAAATTTAAGATTAATTAATTTTTTTTTAAAAATTGAATAAAAAAAATTAAACCAAATCAAAAGCAAATTTTTATAAAATCATGAAATCTATTAAAATAAAAAAAATAATCTAATTGATTTAATTTAGTTTTTTAATTTAAATTGAATATAATAATATAAACAAGTTGATTGAGTGATACAATTAGATATATCATCATTTTATATATGTTCATAACATATTTGCATTGAAAATTTTCAGAAAATTAAAATAAATTTATTTCAGTTTCATTTTTTATTGAAATAATCGATTAATTTTTCATTTAAAATTTACTTCAAATTTAAAATGAAATAAATAAATTAATATTAATTTAAAACGAAATAAATCCATGATGGGTTAAGTTTGAAAGAAAACGTGTCCTAAGCGTAAAGTAGGTATCACCTTTCAATCATATGGGACCATATATGCCTAACCATTCTAAATAATTACGTTTTTAATGCAATAGAATTACTTCAATTAATTACTTTTTTTTTAAATTCGTTTTTTTAATCATTAACAGTATTTTAAAAAATTATATTTGATTAGATAGAATGTGAAAGCTAATTAAAATTAAAATTAATGTTTTAATTTTTAAATTATAATTAGAATCGTAAACGTAATCGAATCGAGTTAAACTTTAAAAAATTTAAATTTGATTTATTAAAATTTTTTCAAACTTAAACTGTACTCATTTTTAGTTTGAATATGATTAATTTCAAGCTCGAATTTAATATTAACAAGCTTAAACTAGATTTGTTTAATAAATGAGTCAGACTTTTATTGAGTTTTTATCCAGCTAAATTTCGAATAGCTTTAATTTTTTTTTTATAATTTTGAAAATTTTTAATTTGAAAAGTAATAATTTTTTTAAGAAAATGTCTAATGATTTAATTTAAAAATAATAATTTTAATATAGTAATTTTAAAATTAAATAATTATATTCACGAGTTAACTCATAAACTTACAAATAAATGAGATTTCAAATTTTAACGAGTCAAATATCTACAAGTTTAAACTTTATTCGTTTACTAAATAAGTTTAAAAATTAATATTGAATTTGACTCACTTTAAAAATAAATTTAGCTTTTCTCGAGCAGAATCTCAAATAGTTCACAAATAATTTTAATTATTTACGGTCCTAATTATAATTAAATTTATCACAATAAACACATACATTTAAACTTGTATATAAAATATGAACATAATTTTTAAAATTTTTATAAATCTCTAGTGATAATTATAAAATAAATTCTATTTACACTAATGCGTAAGGGAACTCGCATTTTGTGGTGGAGTTGAAG
>CAOGCB010896750.1:0-12478 GCA_948266635.1 Cnidoscolus chayamansa | reverse complement strand
CCCCTAGGGACATATAAAGATGTTAAATGTTATGTTTTAAATCTCATGTATGAAATGTTTAATGAATTTTGTAGTTGGATTTGGTACTTATGTTAATGTTAAAAGTTTGTATATATATATTATGACACTTGTATTAGGAATTTAATTATTCCTTATGAAATGTTATACCTAAATCCATAGAACATATGAGATTTTTAAGTTAAATGTATTTTAATGTAAATGTAACGAAATGAAATGTAATGCCATGTAATATTTACGACTTGTTATGGTATTGGTCATTTTTAGGTGGTCGGGATTCTAACACTATTAGCAGTCTAATAAAAGCAAGTTTTTATAAGTATACATATGCCTAAAGAGCTGCCTCTTTTTGCATCTATGATATATTACATATTTTTCATTATTAGAAAAACAAGAATTCTCGGCTCTTTTCTCATCCATCTTTGTCACAGGGTTAGTTTTATTTAAAGAAGTAGGAGTGGTTGGGGTGAGAGGTCTTTAGTAGGTATTGTGTTGGTTTGAGGTATTTGTAGATTTAAAGGGTATTGGTCTTTGTTAAAGGGTTGCCACAATCAATTCTTGCAGCTTTCCGAAGTAAGCTTCAATTAGGTTTTTTGGTTTGAACATTCTAATTGGCATCTAAAGTTTACCATTTAGTATAGACAAAAAGAAGCTAAGTTGCATTCTTGCTTTCAACCTTGCTTTCTATCTCTTTTCTGATTCCAAAACTATGGCAATGAACTCCTCCTTCATTTTTGAGACTTAGTTCCTTCTGTCATTAACGGATCAGAAGCTCTAATACCAAAATTGATACAAGTTGATTAAGAAATTGAAAAGAAATACACTCAACACAAGAATACAAAATTTGTATTCGTAAAATCATGCCATTTACAATGCAAAATCCATAGTTTTATAGAAGAGTAAGTTGAATAGCAAATCTCCAGTTGTTTCTATTTTTTCCGAAAGCAAGAATTGCTCTTAAAAAATGCATGTGCTAATAGTTGACATGTACACTGAAGCTGTTAGTCAACCGATACCCCTTTGTTTTAGAAGTGTCCTTCTGCGCATTGCTTCATTAATCTCTTTCTCAACTCACTGTTTCCTTATCAAGGAACCATTTCTCGCTTTCCTTCTACAAATAATTTCTTATTTGTTAAGAAACACGCCTTAACATACCATTTCTTATTTACTAAAAAAAATGAAGTTGGTAGCGAGTGATCTTGAAGTTGATAGTGAATGCGACAAGAAGAGGAAATCAGTACTAAATTTGAAAAAGGATTCACGGCAGGTTCAATAGCTGCTTTAGCTTTTTAATTAAGCAGATTTTTGCTTAAATTACAATCATTTTATTTTCTTTTTCTCTAGATTTGCATGATAATGTACTTCATAATTCTGAACCAATACCATTAAATTAAAATTCATCACACCATTTACACTAAATAAAGAACAAAAGGTAGCAACATTCTACGCAAGATAATGAGATTTACTACTCCTAAAATAAATAGTTCCGAGGATCAAACAAGCAAGCAATATATGAAAGTGAACGCAGTGTCAAGGAACTAAACAAAGGATTGAGCACCCAAACACTCTTAATGGGGCAGTAAACAAAATATGCATATAAACTTCAGTACTAAAGTAATTTACATTTGATTACCATCTAATCCATTCTTTACAGCTATCCTTATTTTATACTGTATGTATGACAAGAAGCACAGGGTTTCTTTTAACGTCTGGGAAAAAATTAAAATAAAATAAAAGAAAATAAGTACCATAAGGCCTACGCTTTATTTCAATGCTAAAGGTAACACATGGAATGGAATGGAATGGCTACAAATTTTCCTTCCACTAAATTTTTATGCAAAATTTTCATTCAGAAGCCATTCCACTAAATGATACAAAGCAATAAAATTGAGAATGAAAAGCATTCATCACTAAACCAAATGCTATGAGAAATCAGTAGAGATCAATAGTTTGTATCAGTCATGATGGATCTTTATCCAGTTTTGGAACTATAGCTGATGAGAGCTCTATGTGAGAAACACGAACTGCACCGATCAATCTCTCTGGCAATTCATCTGTAGTATTTGCCTGATAGGACACAGGTAAAATTAGAGGGATACTTCACCTAAAATCTAGAATAGTTTTCCCAGTTGGTAGTTTGGGCTTCAAACTTGTTTTAGAGCATTATACAACTAAGATAGATGCATTTGTCATTTGCAATAATCAGGTTGATTCATTCAAGCAGCAGCCAGCAAATGCCCATTAAATTGAGCAAAGCGGGACAACAAAGGAGTTTCTGAGACTGTAGCTCTTACTAGCAAGTTGGTCCATCTTAAACCCCCTAGCATGCTCAAGATTATGCGTCTTTGATAGATATATTACAAACAAAACCCTACATGGTTACGTAAACAGAAAAAGTGAATACCTGTACAAGGAAAGCCATATCAACCACCAATGTTGTAATTACACCAACTACAATCCCAAGCACTCCATTAGCAACAGTTGAAGAACCAATATCAACGTCCACCTACAGATTGTATAGACCATGTTAAACCATACATAAACTACAAGGTAAACAACTTTTCAGTTGGGTATTATAAGAATCAAGCTGTTACTTCCAAATATGTGGGACCACGGATATAGTTGCAATCAACTGCTTTTCCCAATAAACAAGGAGTGCTTCCAACACTCTGGCGCACAATCCATGAGCCCTGCATGATTATAAAAATGCAACAATTTTAACTCATTTTGGCACTATGTTTAAATCATCTCCTAAAGAAGTGGTTAAGCCATATATTTTTGAAAATATTCCTGCATGGACTCCATATGGTGTTTAGTACACCAATCTGTGAATTCATAAAAAAAAATAAGAGTGAATTAGAACATCTATATATAATGTCACTATTAATAAGTTGAGCCCTCATTAAAATGTCCCTAAGTTTTGATTACGTTAAAAACTCTCTTAATATCTTAAGAAAATACCAAATTAAATTTGTAGAAAAAGGATGATTTAATTTATTTTTAAAAATAGATAGACAAAGGTGTTTATAATAGCAAAATGAACGGACTAAATAGTTATTTATTGGAAATTTCACTAAGAATATTCTAGAGCATATCTAGAAAATGGATGGAAGGAGTAAAGTGCTTAACACAATCAAAACTTAGGAATGTTTTAGTGAGGCTTTCAAAACACAGGATCAACTTATTAATAATGGCAATACCAAGAGATATTCTTATAGATCACCCAAAAATCTAATGGCCTAAAATAGATCTGATGTATCCTACATATTTCTAACCCCCTTACAAAAGCACTTTATAATGCATGAATAGACCAAAATAAATACCTTGGGAACAGATGGAATAAGTTTAAGCCTACTATTGCGGAATTCGTCGTCACCATCAACAAATCTTTGTAACAGAGAACCAGGTATTAATTTCTTGGTCACAAAGTAAAATACCATACTATAATGTGTTGAACCAGGTACCTGCAAAAGAGTTAAATGTTATTTTAGTCCCACATCCAGATGCAATAGATCCACGCCTCTCTAAATAAAATAACTTACTTGCAGATTAAAGATCAGAGAGAAAAGCCCATTCTCTGAAGCAACCTACAGCCATTTGTACAAAAGGTTGATGGATTCACCACATATTATTAAACAAAGTTAATCTTCATCATCATAGAATTAGTTGACCAAATTGTCACAAAACAGGCAGGTCAATAAATTGAATTAGAGTTTTCTGAAGGTCCAAGAAGAAAGTTCTGAAACAACTATATGCCACTCTTGTCCTAACTTGATCATGAATATAATTTATTACTGAACAAGGCTTGTAACAGGTAAATCATACGCCATTCTTGCTCCAACAAGTAGCTCATACAGCAGACAATCCGCATCAAATAATTCTCAATATCTACTGCAAATTGTTCAAAAATATAATAAAAGTTAACCCGAATAATGAAAAATAAATCATACAAGTCTTTGCTTTAAACTTGCCAACAATATCACCTAGTTTTGAGGTGTTAGAGCTGATTATAATTATCACTTAAATGACGTTCATCTTGATCATTTACTACAATTACATGGTCATGTCATAGTATGCTGATATGTTTATGACTAACACACTTAATTGAGGATAATTGACACCACTGAAAAAATTCCTACAATTTGACACAGTAAGTTTTGCCTTTTCTTTTCGAATTATGACTTTACAGAGAGGGTGAGGATGTCAAAAGAAAGTGACATATAATATATGCCTTATGAAACAGAAACAAAACAAAGGAAAATGCACTAAAAAGAATAACAGCAGTGAGCAGTATAAAAGTAACAGTTGACTGTCTTTGTCTGAAAGAAGGGGCTTAATACTAAAGAAATAAATAAATAACCAACTTTATGGGTAAATAACTAGCCTCTGCAAAAAAAAGGTTACAAAATTTGTTACCTGCGCTGCACAACCTTGACGCCTAGCCACATGGTCCATTCTTTTTGTATCTTTGAACCAATCAACAGCAACAAGATCCATTAAATGTTTTCCAGCAGGGATCTTCATATAAATTTCATTAAAGGCAAGAACTGTAAGCCTAACCAAATCAAATATTCAAATTGCACATAAAAGGAAACAGGAACTGAAAAATGCCAGACAACCTTCGTTTTGTCATAACAAAAACGCTTGCTACGAACTCTGAAGTTGTTCCCATCAGAAATTCGCCAGCAGTCACGAGCATTATCACGGTCATCACGACGTAAATTACCCGAGAAACAGGTTAAATCGATTTTTTCGACAGGTTCTTCTTCCAAGGCTGCATAGCAAAACAATAGCGCTCACATACCTGAGGGCTGAGGCAGTCCATTAAACCAGGAATGCATCCAAAATAAAGGAGAAATACTGAAATACCCACCTCCTCTCTTCACATCATTCTCAAGCTTAGGTTGACATGTCTACAAAATAAAATTAAAGAAGAACAATGAGAATAAAGTATCCATAACAATTATGCAGATGCATTAGATCATGAAAATAAACCATACTTCTTGTTCTTCCTCAGCAATTTGGAATTCATCCTCCTCGTCAGAATATTCATCCATGACAGTGGAGTTTCTGCTTGCAGAGTTTATTTGATCAAGAGAAGCCACAGGATGAACAGAGGATTCTTGCAGCTTTTGATTTTTCTTTGAAGAAACAGAAGCTGAGGCCATGTTGACCATAACTGGGATTCTGGGAGGAGCACCTCTTTCATCAGTTTGGGCAAACCATTCACGCAGTCCTGTCATAACATAAAGCGAAAGATTAAATAAAGCATAAGAAATTGACTAAAAGATTGCAATTAAAAATCACAAAAAAATGTTCATGTTCCCCATCTGCTGATTGCCCTTTTGTCATCAACGGTATTCAATCAAGATTGAGAACAAGCATATATTACACAGCAGCAAATCCCACAAAATATCACAATGAATAACAGTACAAAGAAATTAAAGAAAGATAAATTATGGCAAAGTAGCACCAGATATGAAACATCATTAAATCTTTGTTTGCATGACTATCAATACCATTTATTAAACAAGATAAACCAGCAACAAATAGAACAAATTTTGCTCCCTAACCCTTAACAAGAGCTTCCCAAGCAATATTTTCACATTTGTTAAGTGGTTAGGGACTTCAAATTTATGAATGCCAGTTAGGTAACGTGAGCCAGAAATTGGAAGTGACGTAATAAGGTCAAGCAAGCTTAGGAAAGCGCTGGTGCAAATTGGAAAGTTGGTCACATTGCTAAAGAAATCGGAAAGTTTTCATACATAATAAGTTAGTAATAAGACAATACTACGTCTTCCTAGCTTAAATATGAAAACTAATTCCTATTTCTATTCTAATTAGGAAGAATAAGACCTTTATACGATCAAAAATGAGGCAGCTTATGAACGAAATTGTGAGAATTATTTTTTACCAGAATGCTTTAGTCCTTAAAACTCAAAGATCCAGCAACCTCCCCAACAAGCAATATCTTACTGAACCATAGGTTAAGAAAAAACAAGGTAAAAGAGCAATAATCTTGATCTGCAAGTTCACAAACCCAAACTCAATCTCAGACTTGGGACCATATCAGTAGTACACTAAAAAGTGGGATTGAACAAACTGCAACTTCAACACCAACCCTGACGCCCAAGTAGGGCTAAGCATATGAGAAAGACAAGATACATAATTGACAAACTTTAAGCAAGGTCACATCAATTCCCATATAAGGTCTCAGTTTTTGTAAATAATTTTACAGGAATATGAGCTTACCAGCTACACTATTTAACATCTGAAGAAGACAATGTTGCTGAAATGATGAAATATAACCCACAGCCCATCCTTTAAGATCAATCTGCATAAGATGCTGCACCTGTGTTCTTGGTCTTCCATTTCGAGACTTTAGAGGAGAAATGTTGAACCCTCCACCTGAAGAAATCAGAATGCATCAGAAACTAAATATCTGATGCTCATCCTAAAATTCAACCCATACATGAAACAAGAAAATTTAAAACTTACTCTCAACATGGGCCCGGACATAACCTGGTTGTGGACCACAGTTCTCATGCTCCCTAGAACGAAATAGCACAACTGCATAATAACAAGAAAATTTCTGAAGCCCACATTAAGAAAAAGTAAATCAAACAAGATGTGTTTGCAAAACAATACCATAACTCCCATCATCATTTCGCCGCCAATAGCGCACATAGCAAAGGTCACGAGGCCACACAAACCTGCAACCAAATGATATATTAGTAGCTGCAGCAACAGCAGCAGCAGCAGCAGTAGTGGTAGTAATACTACTACTAATAATAATTTACAAACATTATAACAATAATAGTAACCTCTCTCGTATAATTTTCTAGATCTATTTTGTAATCTGCTTCCTCATGAACAAAGAACAACTGGACCACCATTTACAATCAAGCAAGCTTTAACTACAATCCTCACATAGTTCTTATTCAACTGCACTGATTCCATCTAGTTCGATTTGCATTTTACTTTATTCAATTGAGTTCACTGTTCTCTTTGCCTGTGCCTTTTTTATGGAGAGAAATAATTATTCATTCAGATTTGTAAAAGAAAAAAAAAGTTATAACTTGCGTAGTACTAATATGTTGTTTAGCTTAATTGTACATTTGAAATACTGCAAGACAAACTTCCAATTTTTGTTAATAAAATTAGGAATATTTAATAACTTAGCCTGTACACTTATCTAATATATCAATTTAAGCTTGCTCAGTACGTATAGGTCTAAATCTGTTACTTCTTTATGGTTTATTACGTTATTCAATAAATTCAATAAATTGACATGTCACTTCACTTTATTGTTCTCTTGTCCTGCATCCATATCCATGCTTCCACTTCCCAGCTTAATAGAATCTCCATTTGTAATATTTGCAGAGTTATTCTAGAACACAAATCCATTGACAAACAAAGGGAAAGAAGAGATGTAATTTGAGCTAAATGACCATTTACAAAGAATTTCAAGTAAAAACTGAGACCAATAACATCACATTATCCACATATTAAATTTATTTGAGAGAATATTACATTGAAAACCAGTCAAGCTGAAGTCTATGATATAGTACTGCTGTATGCCCATCTACCTCCTCAACTAAACTGCCATATTGAAAACTGCAGTCCCACCTGCACAAGGGATGAAAATATCATGACATGAACTCGGAAGTGAATACATCGTAAAGAACAAAATGTAAGAAAATCACACATAAAAACTGAATTATTTTTCAAATATTCATTGGCAGTTGTTCATAGGAAATTCATTTGGCTAAACCATTACTCAGACATGGAAAATATACCATTTAGTCTTTTTTATCATTAAAAACATATGGATCCCTGCATTTTGGAAATTAAACTACTTGATCCATGAAATTTTTTCTTTCATCATATGCTTAGATCTTTCAATCCAAATTAAAACAAACCTGACTTTAGTCAACACTGTTTTCACTGGCCCAAAGAGTGAAAATTTTGTACTTCACCCTCCCCTATTTGGAAAATTTTGTGACGAATAAATTTTGCGATGACTAGACACTGTTTTAAGACATGAATCTGGTAAACTTAGCAATACGCTAACCATCTCCATAAAAAAAAAAAGAAGCCAAAAATGGGAAAAGATTGAGATCAAATAGTAAATATTTTTGTTCCGGTTATAATGTCCATATTGTAGCATAAGCAAACTAATAACACTATGAGGATGCTTGGATGGAGTACTAAATACAGATACACTAGACCAACAGCTAATAAGCCAAAACCTGTGAAAATACAGCAGTAAAAACAACTAGGCTTAGATAATTAACAAAGTTCTGACTTCTGAGCCTCAAAGCAGGACTTTCTCTAAATAGGTACATCAAAACAGAGATTTCAACTATTGGCTGTCTACTCAGACCACAGCATCAATAACTGGTGCTTCAAGAAATGACATAAAAACAGTTGAAAAAAATAGTCAATGACTCGATGTATCATTTCATGCCTGAAAATAAGGATTTCATGCCTGAAAATAAGGTTTTCAGATCTGTTTGACTTCCATTCTTGCATACTTAACTCTGTAAATCTGTCTCATTATGATTCCAATAATGAAGATGAATTACGCAATTATAGTTCTCAAACTAACTCCACAGCAAAAAGCATTGAGATGCAGATCTGAAAACAGTCATGTGAATGCACAGTAATTTCATTGCATACAATGGTTTAGGTGCATCAATGCAATTAAAACTTCTGTTGAAGATGGAAACACCTACTCAAACCGTGTCCCATCCATGCTCATTACAAGTTCAAATATTTCTTCACAGCTAGCCTCAACAACACCCACAGCCTTCATTGCTCTGCTACAGCTCCTTGGCTGCACAAGAAGACAACAAATGATGAAATAACTAATAACATTTAATGCATAGCAAATCAAGTAATTCAACAGAAGCAAAAACGTGAAAAGATCCATACAAGGTAATCAACTTCAAGAAGCTCCTCAAAAATGCGGAGTCCTGCCATATACAGAAAAATAAAAAATGAAAAGTTGAGTAATGTGATTGAATTTCCCTCTTCAACTTGTTATGCACCCTGGAACGAACTTCACTGATAGTCACCCAACTTATCATTTACCTTCAAAAAGGTCACCCAACTTCAATTTTTCTTAAAACCCCCCTAACTTCAATTTAAATCTCAAAAACCTCACATTGTTTCCGTCCACAGCTCCATTGAAAATATAATGTGATATGTCCACATGGCATGCTGTGTGTACTAAACATGGCATGGCATGGTGTCGTGTGTCCACGTGTACTGGATGGCATCTCCACATGTACTAGCATCTCTATATGTACTAAACATGATGTGGCATGTCCATCCGTACTAATCATGACGTGGCAAGTCTGCATGGACATGCCATGTCATACTCTCAACGGAGCTGTGGAGAAAATAGTTAAGAGTTTTCTGAAGTTTAAATTAAAGTTTGGTGGTTCTAAAAATAAAGTAAAGTTGGGTGAACCTTTTGAAAATAGCTTAAAAGTTGAGCGACTGTCAGTGAACATTATTCTTGGAATGTCATGATGTGAGATGATAAAAAGTGCAACAAATTATGGAAAATATATCACCATTTTGGCACTGTAGGAGACGCCAGTGCTTCCTAGAAAATGCTTGATTGTTGGAATTCTGACTTAATAATTTTGAATCAGATTCTCGTGTCCAGTCAAATACTGAATCAGGAATACCTACCAGTCACAAGAATAATGAGACTTTACAAAAATTGCGCCAAATTAACTATAATTAATTAAGAGAATTTCAATGAGAACCATTTCCAATTGTTGTTCTCCGCAACAAATTGGGTTTAGCATCATCTTCATCCTCTTGTGCACTGAACCTGAAAATAATATGGAAATTAGGAGTGCGTATGATAATTTCATCTAAGACCTGCAATACCACAATTGATGGTATAATGAAAAAGGCTAGAACCAACAATAGCTCAAAAAATTGATAAAACAACAACAATTAATAGAATAATTTAGCAAAAGTTATAATGAAAATTTTGCAACATCATGAAAGATTAAAAAACAATGCATATTGATACTTTGCAAAGACAAAGAATTGGTTTGCTAGTATAAACCAATGATGACAACAAAAGCAAAGAAATAAATAGAGCAGGCACTCACTGACTTTCATGGTCCGATGAGGAAGCAGTTCTGCCATTATCCATTCCAGATTTATATTCAAATGAAATATATTTGTTACCATTTCCAACCTGGGAATCTTGATGCTGCCAACATTATCAGACAATACACTTCATAAGAACCATTAAGTCGCCAACTTAACTGAGGTATGTGTAAACACAAATTTCCAAGAGTCAATTTACTCTCTCTCACGATCATATTTTCAATTATAAAGTATGAAATTCAATTAATAGGGAAAAATAAATGGAGTAGCAAAAAGTAGGAAAAGCTTGCCTCTCAAGGACAGAAAAAAAAAAAAAGAGTCAAGATATTAAATCAAATGATGCAAATGATAGGAACAACAGCTTGGAAAGGAAAATCTAGAACACATTGAACACCAGTCCTTTAAACTCAAAACTCATAAGGAGAGAAGAAGAGAGGAACAAAGAGGGACAAGTTAAACATGTTAAGCTACATTATTAGTAAAACAAACCTGATCAATTACAAACTCAATTTTTTCCTTCCAGCTTAATGCTTCCTGGATGTTAAATGCTGCCATCTGCAATAAAAACAAAGTTCAAAATAATTATATTCCAAAACAGATAAATCAGGTGCTGAAATAAAAAAGACCAATGAAACACAAGAAACAAACCCATACTGAGTGCCATACAAGGAAACCCAAAAAGAAAATAATAAATAAACTTCTCCATTACTATGTCAGTATGGCACACGAAACACAATGACAACTACAAGATTTAAAAAAGCAAAAAAAAAAAAAACAACAGCTTCAGCAGCAAATATCGTAGTTAAAATGGAAATGAAGCTATGAATAAAAGAAAAAGAGGTAATATTATCGAAAACACAAAACCTTAATTGGAATTATCTGGAAACAAACACATCTGCTGAACTACAGCCACGGTGGAGGAGGAAAAGGCAAAAGGGAAAAGAGTAGGAAGAAACAGATTATTGTTTTTTCTTTTGGTCCTTTTTTTCCTTCCACTAAGCTGTAGTTGCGCAAATGAGCTATAGGAGGAAAAAAGAGAGAAGGGAGAAGAAGGTAGCTTTGGTGTTACAGTAAAATTACTCTATTTGTGACCTAGAGAGCACGGGTCTGCAATGCAAGGGAAAGGCTTCATACTTCAACATTCTCTAAAGCTCACAAGTGCATAATGCTTTGTGCACTAAGTCATCCTTTTTTTCAAAAAAAAAAAAATTGCAGAGAGGGAGAGATTTCAGTCACCATTGCAGAAAATAAGAGCAAAAACCGCTCACCGTGATTCTATGATACTTTTCTTTCTTGTTGTAAACAGACAAAACATAAACCATCTGCAAGAGCCAAAAATAACACATAAGCTAACATGATATTTGAATATTTCAGATTACTGCATCATCACATCCAATCATCGGTTAAATAAAATTATAACTTATCAAGTTGCCGTCATTGCTAGAATCTCA
Organism: Cnidoscolus chayamansa; assembly: GCA_948266635.1. Lineage (NCBI taxonomy): Eukaryota > Viridiplantae > Streptophyta > Magnoliopsida > Malpighiales > Euphorbiaceae > Cnidoscolus > Cnidoscolus chayamansa. The sequence continues at coordinate 869 of CAOGCB010896750.1, read as the reverse complement.
CAAAAAGAAGTTAGATCTCAATGGAAAAGTAGTCATTAAACAGAGTAAAGACTAGAGAGAGTGGATGAGACACAGCCAAAAGATGGTCAGCAGCAACCTGGTGACCAAATCAACAACTGCAAAATGAATCCAATCAATTATCAAAACCTCCTAACATGCATTTCTATTAAAAAAAGTTTCAATTCACAAATTGTGATGTTTGGGATAGTTTTCCTACATTTCTAATATGCAGCATCTACATCTGCATTAAAAAAGACAATATTAGTGCATCAATATGCTGATTACTTGTAATGTCCAGAGTTGACAAATCAACAGTTAACAACAAAAAGCATACTGCCATACTCCATGCAATGAGAACTATATCATAAATAACTATAAAGGTCACTGAACAGCAACACTTAGATAAAGTCAAAACACAACTAACCACAGGTTTCAGCAACTTAAGGAAATATCTTCAAAATTTTACATGACGCTTTTACACATCAATGTTGTACTAGTAGTGCCACTTTAACCTTGATTTGTGGGGAATGCAGATAAATTGGTCTAACTTATCTGTTCTAAAACTCAGTACAAAACTGAGGTTGGAGCAGATGTGTCTAAAGTAAACTCGTTCATATAGAATTCCTATACCAAAGTTAAATTTTAGATCAAACCACATTCAGGTCACATCAATGGTACCATGCTTATCACGATATAATTTTTATGTATGCAACATCTTCCTTCCGATTCTTCCCAAACTCAAATACAGTAGCTCCTAAGTAACTGAAAATTCCAATATAGTAGTAGATGAACCACTATGTGGTCATGGAATGGAATATGCAAGTGCAATAGTATTCCAAAATAATTTGATTCCATCCAATCAATTTCCA
>CAOGCB010896252.1:0-11300 GCA_948266635.1 Cnidoscolus chayamansa | reverse complement strand
AACAATAAATTCTGGGCGATCATGGCAATTTGAATACAGAATATTTATATTAAATTTGGAAATATACAATAATTATTATGTAGATTTCATAGTATAAATTTAAAGAGTGGGTTTCCATTGAAAATCCTTCTCTCTTGCTTTAAAAGCTCACCCCTTTCTCACCCAAATGCAATTTTTACCAGAAATCCAGAACAACCACCACCTCTCCCATTGACATTTGAACCCTTTTGATGTTTGGATGATGGTAAAATAGTAGAGCTCTAGCGATTAAAAGGGTGATAGTCTCAAAGCTTCATTCTTGTTTTTCAACAAGGCTTTATTGTATTATCCACCGGACTGAGGCTAAAAACAATAAAAGCATCGTGATTATCATTTGCCCAGCTGGTTGTCACTCTTCTATCTACAACTACCATTGTAATGGATAGATTTTTGTGTCATAAACACGAGTAGGGTTCAGTCAATGAATATTGCTTTTCACAAGTCATATCTCACTTTGATTGATAATTTTTGAGATTTTAATTGTTTAGCTATTGGTTCAATTATCTTTTAAAATAGTTGGAATTAATTAAATTAATACTAACTAATGTTAATTAGAGTCAAAGAGATAAATTTATCCATAAACTTAATTTCTCTTCCTCCATTATTTGGAGTTAAAAGTTGATTCTCTCCCAACGGTAAATGAGGGATCTTTTTTATATTACAACTTTGAAAATATTTATATTTTATTACTAATAATATATTATATACAAAACCCTAGTTATGCTTCCTCATTTTAAGTCCTATTCGTTTAATATCATGTCAAATTCAATCTTAGTGTCATATAAAGGGTAGCAGAAAGAGGGAAATTGATGGCAATTTTTCTTTCAAAAAAATAAAGAAAAAGTTAATCTACGCAATTCTTCTGTACAATTTTATACAGTTAAAAGGACATTTGAAGATTGGAAATTACCTCTCAAATTATTCGTGGAAATTTGAGACACACACAAATATGAAGAAAGTACTCGGGATTCTTCAAATTATTCACTACCCAAGAGAAGGGTATCTCAAGTTTTGGTTCAATCCCTTGAATGCGGACAAGTTTGATTTCAGCAGCACCAGATGCGCAGGAAGACTCAACTCTTTCCTCTGCTGCCACTCTGTTGCTGCTCAAATCTTCTGACATCGCTACTTGTTCATCTTCACCTTCCATTCCAAATGGGTCCTCATCAATCAAGGACTTATCCACCAAAAATTCCGGCATTAGACTTTTCAGTGCATCATGTAAGGTGAAACATCTACCTGCAGAACAAGATCAGGATCAACATTAAATATTATAATCCAGAGGGAACTGAGGCCAGTCATCTACTTTTCACGGGATATAGAAAACATCATGATTTTGTGAGTTTGTTGTGGTGACCAGAAAGATAGATCAAACAAACAAATATGCATGATGAGTATTAATAATTAACTACTAAGTTTTCGTATCTTATCATGACTGCAAGACACAATTAGATACGATATCTCACCATGAGAAGCAACTCTTCCCTCAAGGCGGAAAATTAATGTCATGGATAATTTGTGCAAGTTCGATAGATCACGCTTCTTTAAAATGTTTCAGGCAGTGAACTCCAGACAAACAAACTCTCAACTCACAAGACTCAAAATAATCCAACAACATCATGCAGAACAATCGTCATGGGAAAGAAACCACTGAAGAGCCCTTGAAATGTTCAACTTTTTCCACTAAGATCCTAACTGAACTTATATACCAATGATATCTACAAAATTGCATGTCTTGATGCTATTGAGTACAATTCACAAGTCAGCGCAATCAGGAATAGAATGTAAAATGCATACCATTACTGCAAGCACAGTAAGTGGTTGCTGATTATTACATTCATAGAATACTAAAACTGCAACACTCAGGTACAACCAAATTCCACATATTTCCCATTGTACTTACTTCCAAGCTAGCATCAAAGGTACTTTTCTAGTAAGTATTTGCTAACATATGGACTTCTGCTTGCTACATAAATAAACTAATTTATTTGCCACCACTAAATTTAATGTACTTAATAAAACAGAAGTTAAAAATTGGAACTCAGATAACAAAAACCAAAAAAAATCCAGGTGCTTTAAAGCTTTTCCTAAACATTAGCATGTCCATGTGGATTCATCATGATCATATGTATAGTTGTGTGAAGTACAAATAATATTAATGACACTAACATATGGTTATCTCTTTCTATTATATAATGATGCAAATCAATGGTGAGAATGACATTTGCAAACTTTTAAGAGGTATAGCATACCTTCTTCTTTGCTAATCTCAACAGGCCGATTTATATAAGAAACTTTGTCCCAACTATCAATCTTAGGCATATCTTCAAAATCTTCAAAATCCTCACTAACAGTCCAGACATACAATCGAACTGGAATTTTACCTGACAAAAAATCAATTTTTTAACATTTGACAGGAGGAGGAGAAAAATAGAATCTCAGCCACCCATTTAAAGATTTGTAATCAAATACAGAACAAACTTGCAATTTCCTTTTTGTCAATCAACAACAAATCAAACATTCAAAATTCTGATTAAAAAAAAGAGAGAGAGAATCCTAATCATGTTTGGCTTTGGCTAAAAACCCTCCTCCTCAGGCGCACCCCCACCCAAAAAAAAAAAGAAAACAAAAAAAGAAGTGCAAGGTTTGACGTGAAAAATGAAGTTCAAAATTAGGCATTTACATCATGTTAGGTTGTCTTCACAAAATTTCCTTCAGGTCATACTTGCATCTACTAAATGTCATGTTATGCATGTTCATCATGTACTCTTTAAGCAACAGCTGTACCACATTTATATGCACAAAGAATTTTTCTGTTCAAAGCTGAACAGACCCAGCTCTAATTGGCTGGAAATGAGCAAGTTCCATAATATACATATACATATATATTTCCCGGCTTTCTATCCTTTACTTATGAACCACTTAAAGAATTTTGAAAGATATATTATTTCAGCTTCACAACATTTCTTTCTTGCAAGTTTTGTAGAAAGTCGAACAGGATACTGTAGCAATGAAACAAAATAAAATGTGTTTTATTGCTTTTCTTAATCTTTCAATTGGGTACCACAAACAGAAAAAAAATGCAGAAGTCTTCAACTTCAGACATTTCTTTAGAAGTCGATGTGTATTGTGCATGTCAGACAATCCTTGGTCAAGATAAAGTGCCCTGACAACTGACCATGATGAAATGATGAACAAACAAATAATCAGTATATAGAATAATCATCGCTGATTTGTAGACTACACTACAGTCCATCATTTATAGACTAAAGGACTCATCAAGACTGTAGAGAACTCTATGCAACAAAATGACATTCTTATTCCCCTCAACTTCCTGATCTGTTTGTACTAACTAGCGTACTGACTATAAGAAGCATGCTTGTTCAACTTAAATCACCTGATCAAGTAATAAACATTCAATTGAATAAAGATTCTCCTAACCTGTCTTCATTTGCCCACCCATATCTGCTGCGTCGCCAGTGGTCTTTCGAGATTTTTGTGAGCACAAATCTATTTTCAATGTATACTCATCTTCAATTATTCCAAATTTAAGCTTAGATGATGTGCGTAAGTATGCTTCCAGATTAACTGCCAGAGAAATCAGCTCACAAGTAGCAAAATAAACAAGTTAAGAGAGCCAGTTGTAATTTAATGCTGATAACAAGCAACAAATGCAGCAAGACTACTACTACAATTTGGAAAGAATAAGTTGAAAAACACAATGATGAAATAAAAAAACCAATTCGAATTCTACTCTGATCTTCAAAGAATAGTTATAAGTTAGTGATGCAACATGTGCACGCTTATCCACAAGGTGGCACAAAAAGAGACTTTTGCATGAGATTAAAGTAACTGCCTTTCACCTGAGAATATGGATAAAACAGAGAAGCAGAATTTTACTGAAGCAAGTTATTGATATGCCAATTACTAACAGAGAATAAATGATTCATTAAAGCTGCTATGGAATTTTTCAAAACATTATAGCATCTATTCAATTTCACAACTTAAAAACAGAAATCCACATAGACTATCCAATCCATTACCAAGTAATCTCAACCCATTTATTTTGTCAATAAAAAAAGAACAAAATACCATGACCAATGTGTATTTCAACAACTTACAAGCAATGAGGCTGACATACCATTCATCACAGAGTGCCACAGTTCCACCTGATCAATTTGAGACATGTGCATAACTTTCTTGCAATTTCCACTGATTATGTAATCCGCCTATGGTATAATTGAATACTGTTAAGAAATCAATTTTAAAACATATAATTCTTACCTACAGAAGCTAAACACTTAAAATAGAAATAACAACAGTTAATCATCCAACAAAAGAAGGGAGTAAAAAGAAAGAAGAGACCCTCCAGGCATACACTAAGATCAGTATCCAGTTAAGATAATTAAGCATTCAAGGTATATTTCCCTCGGTTTTAGATTAATCTTTGTGCCTTCAGGCACTAATGATTTCTGAGCTTCATTCACAAATGATTTATGAGCTTCATGTTGTGGATTCTTTTCAAAAGTTCATACTGACATTTTTTTATCCTTCTGATAAATTCTCTAACCCCGAGAGTGCAGACTACTGTCAGCTAGAGTTTGTGTGTTGAGCTGGGATTGTCTCCAGCAAAGTGGCTTAGCCGCTTAGGCCAATTTGGCTTTGCTTCCCCCTTGCTATAAATTTCATTTCAATTCTTTGTTAGAAACAGATGGGGGATACTCCAACACCTTCATATGCCTTCTTCATGATATTTACATGTGTATCAAGAAAGAGAGTGAGAGGAAGGGAGAGCGAGAAATTGAGCCACACCACAATACAAAATAAACTCCAATTCAGGTTGCATATTCATTTGTGCATAAAAAGAACGCATTGCAAATTGCATGATTAGATAATCGATATTTTATAAAGTAAAAAATAATACAGTTTGCCAGTTCAATTAAAAAAATGCAAACTTGATCTTGACCTCTTTCAATGAATTAATAAAGCTCCACTTTACAGTCTCTTCACCTTCACAAGGAATCAATAAATTATTTGGATATCCTCTGAAATGTACCTGAAAACAAGAATCCAGAAACGGACCATTAAATATAAAAGTTGTTGTGTTACAACATAAGAAAACAAGCAAATGATTTCCACCCCTAAATATATGTACTGTCATGAATTCAAGATGCCATTTGTAGTCATTAACTAGGAAGAACACCTGAGAAAAAGAGAGAGAGGGAGGGAGAGAGAGAGGCATGTTTCTGGTGGAAACATGATACTAGTTAAACCAAGTTGTTTGCAGACCATTATTAATAGTGTCAATAATGCACCTCATTAGAACATGAAGAAACAACCAATCCTGGATCCTGGATCCTGGGTTTTTGTGGCTTTGAAACAGCTACTACTTGTCAACAAGAGTGAGACAATAGGGTTCAATAAGTGAACAAGCCTCGCCAAACAGACAATATTGTCACATTTTTTTTTTAATCCATTCAAGTAGAACCATTTTTACATGTAGATCACAATGGCCCTAACCATATTAGTGTGTCGAAGTCATTTCATTTTTTTTTTCCAAAAAAAGAGGGATTGAGAATGCCTAATGGAGAAGAGAAACAAGGGGGAAAAAAAGACCAATTCTTCACTTTGTAACAAAAATACTTTGTCCACCATAAACTTTCAAGCATTGAATTCTTACACTCTTATATACATATATCAGCCAGCTTTTCAAACTATCATAAACGTAAAAAGTAAAATCGCCATACCGTCAAATTCCAAGGCCTTTCCGGCTCAGCACACAGAAGATCAAAGAGAACTCCTGTTGGTATATACCTACAAGCAACAATTAATCAAACAAATTTCAGCCCAGAAAAACATACTTCTCACTTCTCAGGAAGATTAAAAAGGGAAGAATGGAAAACTCACCACTTGAGAGGCAAGCCCTTATAGTCAAACCAAACGGTGTCGACCCCAGGGGGAAGAGCAGATGCAAAGTGAGGCTTTATAAGAGGAACAAGCAAAGGCAAGTACCCAATCCGTGGAGCTAATATAAGAGCTGGAGGAGGAGGAGGAAGAGTGGTCACTTCGGACTCATGTAGATGTATCTGGAGAGGAATTGCACCTTCCCACACGTACTTTTGCGCCTCCATTCCTCTTCCCCTGTACTCTAATTTCTCACTTTGAAAGGTTGTGCATACATATCCAGATCAATAAATTGGTGAAAGGATCGGGGACAGGTTGATGAAGGAGCGGTGGCAGAAGATGATTTGAGGCTCAGATCAAGCGTCGAGATCTGAGCCAAAAGATGAAGACAATGGAATAGTCGCCGAAGAAATCCCAACTACGGCAGTGTTTCTATATATATACTGCACAGTATCTTAAATGAAAAACGAAATTCTTTTAATATTTTTATTGAATAAAAAATAAAATTGTAGAGAGATTTTATTTTTGATAAAGTATATAATACAGCAGAATTAATAAATTGATAAAAATAATATTTTTCTTATCAAATAGATTTTACTAGTTACAAGTTTTTGAAAGCGCTGAAAAAACGAAATATTTTTTTATACAGTAAAATGAAATAGAAGATAAATGTAGCAGCCATACGAGCAAACAGTAACGGACACTATGTGTTATTCTGTGCGCATCAATCCATACCAAATATGAAAATAAAAGTCCACAATACCTGCACCAAAGCCCTAATTTGTGGACCCCTGAACCCTAGCTTGTATACTGTGTTAATTTCCGTCGGGATTCAGGAAACATTCGATCACTGAGTTGGAATTGTGGAACTCGGTCTCTCGTTGATGGAAAACAAGTTGCGGACATACAGTGCAAAGCAATGACGACGACGAAGGCAGTCGGACAGCTCATGATTAATCCGATCAACCGGATAATGTATTGGAAATTGTGCCTCTAAAAGGGACATAAGTTTGTGGAGTGAGAAAATAACAGTCGAGGACGGTTCGGGGGGACACCCCGATTTAGGCCCGGAGTAAAAGAGGCGGATTTCTGGTTCTAGATGCTGAACTTGGGTGAAGAATATGTTACTGTCCTACTATATGCTTGTTCAGACGACTCCAATTTGCATTTACAAAACTCACTTTAAATGAATTGTACTTTAATAATCAATTTTTACTTTAAATATGAACATCTTTTTGTGCTTTAAATTTATTTTAACTAATAATGGTAAATAGAAATATTTTATTAGTTAAATTGTGCTTTATTTAGATCTAAAAATACACTTTCCTATTTTTATTTACCAACCTTAACGAAAAAATTCGGAAATTATTTGAAATCTGATTTTTCCTTCACCTATCAAGTGCATATAAATTATTGGGTATTTTCACTTTTTTATTCTTTCAAAAACTCGATTAATTCCTCTTTTCAGGTTAACATCAATTGAATTATAATGAAAATTAAAAAATTTCACTTTTATAGTTTTAACTAATTTTTTTATTTAATATAATATTAAGAATTTCAATTTTTTTTAATTTTCTAATCTGTTACTAAATTGATAAATTATACTTCTCCAGTAAAGCACAATAAATTTAACTTCAATCTTAAATTTTTATGTAGAACTATGAAATAGTAAAAGAAAACTGACGAAAACAATTATTAATTGCCATATAAATATTGCAGCACAGCCGCACTTGCCTTGCTAAGAGCATATAAAATTTACAATAAGAAGCTACTTTCAGATATGTTACAAAGCCCAAGATTTGCGAGATTCACAGTTTGAACAAAGAAAAGAATCTAAAGGAATGTAAAGCTAATTCCAAGGGCCAAAAAAAAATTCAAAAAAGGGAAGAAAGAAAGCAAGGAAAATATGGTACATACAAAAGAAAAAAAAAAGGGTATAATTGAAGGATCTAAACAGTTGAAAGCAAAATGCTTAATCCTAAATGACTGGAGTTGCAGAAGACTGCTACTTTAAAGCTCCATTTTTCATTTCCTTTTCCCTCGTATTTGAGTTGAAAAAGACGAAGAAGCCATCAACTAAACCCTTCCCAACCCAGTTCCTCAACTAGATTCGAAGCTCATATATAGGAAATTTGGGGATATTCCATGAGATGGAGTCCTTGCTGCTATAAGCAAAGGCGTATTCTTTGCTCTTCCCTCTCTTCACCTGTTATTGTGGAGGATTGGCAGTCTCTTTCTGCCCTACGTTTTCTATATGGCACGAAACCTTTCATACACTGATTTGAAGTAGCTGAATTCTTACTTGTTTTCAGCTCAAAAATAGGGTAAAATTCTATCCCCTCGCAAGGAAGTCGCCTACTCTGGGTATCGCCATCTATATTTTTATTTACATTCTCCCCCCCATTTACTGATCCAGAGTTAGAACCAGTCCAGGATCGTTCCTTGTGAATTTCTTTATCTTGGATTTCTTCAGAATCCAAATCTACTTTCACAGGCTCCTTCTTGTGGAAAGAGAATGGTAGACCTCCACAAAAAGCATACGATGGTAGGGGCGCAGAAGTGCCAGCTTCTATTGAATTGGACTTTTCCTTTTCGAATTCCATGTAATAAAGCGCCCCAGGAAGCCCGTATGCTGACAAATGACTCCAAGCGCATTCCCTGTTCCCATGTTGACTTTCTGTGGCCATAAAGTTCCATTGCAGTGGTTGCACATGTTCTCCATCATTCGTGTCTAATGGTGATAATTTAGAATCCCATATGGTTGGAGAAGATGGTCTGTCGCACTCGGAGACCAGTACAGTTCTTCCAAAGAGCTTGAAACTCCAAGTAGATGTTCCCCCCACTAGACCCTCTTCAGAGAAGACATTTTCTCTGGGAAATAAGTTGAGCTGCTGGACCTTCAGGATAAAACGAAAGCAATATTTAAAATAACTGAAGAGCTCATGGTTAGATGATTAGCAGGAGACAAATAAAACCGACAGTTAAAAGAGAAACTGCTACCTTAGGAAATTGCTTATCAGCAGCTACTGTGGCTGGTGATGGGCAGCCATGATCTTCAGGTGTCGAGTTGGGTTCACAAACTGTGAATTCAACAGGATTTGAAAATCCATCACATGAAACTGGTGATAAGCTATTGTTTGGTGTGTTAGAATCAATTGAACCAAGAGCATCAGAACCAACTGCAGATAGTACTGATTTTGGAGATTGGTTTTCTTGTTCTGAAATGGAACCATTTGGAGATGAAGACGGTAGTGGCTGCTCCAGTATGGAGGGTTCCTTATTAAGTGGATGCACCATTTTGCGGGGATATGGATGCATAGGTTTTCGCTTTGGTCGAGGGGGGGGAATTTCAATGGATTCAAATGAACTTGTGTTGTTTCCACTTGCTTCTCTCACAACCTATACTCAACATAAATCTGAGTAAAAACCTATAATGAACATGATAAGTGAACCCTTTAAAAACGTCTGCACGCCTTGAGGTTCACTAGAAAAAAAAAATCTCACTTTAATAGAGGGCATATAGGTATTACTACTGGAATAAGAGCAGTAAACCTTAGAGAAGAATTTCTGAGCATGACTTCTAATTTGAACTGCAGTCTTGGTACCTACATGCTCTGTCAAAAGAATTGCAGTGATTCAAGACTCATGGATCAGGAAATAATGTGCACAGGAAGTAAAGTTTCTAGTGCAATTTTACCTTCAATCCGTCTCCAAGCTCGACCATAGAGTTTTAAGGCTTCAAGGAACTTCCTATGCTCATCTTCTGTCCATCTTTCTCTTTGCTTTGTGATTGTATACGGTTTCCTCACCTAAGAAAAGATGATTGGGAAGAATGTTAACTGGATATTCAGATCACAATCGTCTATAGAAGCAGAACCAAGGTCGTGTTAGGAATAAAACCTTGGGAGAGTGGTCCTTGCCACTAGTAAACTGCTCTTTAAGCTGGGGACCAGTTACAGCATTTAGGCCAGCATTCAATGATAATCCATTGCCTGCTGGGAGAGCAGTATCTGATCGAGTCTCCTCACTTTGATCCTATTATCACAAAGGGATAACCAAGTTACAAAAAATGCATAACCACTTGTAGTCACAAAATTCTTCTATTTATTAATCGAACGAATTCATTTAGCAGTTTGATAAATATATCAATGCAACAAATTACTGTAATCACATTTCCACTGAATTCATAAATAAAGAAGCTTAACAGATCAAGACAGTAATATCATATGATCATATTCAAGTTTCCAAAAATCAACACCAGATACAAAACAACCATGATGTTCAGTAACAGGCAAAGCAATTGATCGCCAAAAAGGAAACCCGGCAACCATTTTAATTTCACATTCCCAACAAAAATACAGCAGCAGAAAATTCATTGCAAGCTACATGGATAAAGAAAACAACTAAAACTCCAGACGATAGAAATGTTCTGCTTTTAAAAAAGAAGTTGTTCTTAGCAAGTCGTAAAGTTGTTACCAATAGTATTATCAATTTTCTTATAATACTTTTGGATTGTATCAACAGGATTTTATTTATATTTATCTTTACTTCCAATGAAATCAGTTGTTTAATTTTGTTCAAAAAGGTCAACAAACCAGGAAAAACCAAGGAAAAAAAAATTAAAACAGAAAAAATAGTGAACATGTACCTGAACAGCCATAGCAGTAGAGATCAGCAATCCTCCTTCCGTGCAAGATCACCTTCACCGTCAAACAAAACTTTTCCTTGGTTTATCCCTTTCAGAACTCCAACGGACAGCAAACCTTCTTCACTATCTTCCTCACGACCATAACTAAACAAAATAGTCATCAAATTTTTTTTAATCTTCCTATAAAAATCAGCAAAAAAAATTCATCTGTATTAATTTCCTTCTCCTAATAAAATTTAGTACAGCACTCAGACCTCCTGATCCATTCCAAACAGAACATAAAATCATAACCAAAAAAACTTTTGCCATCAGCTCCATCTAATTCCCAAATTAACAGAACAATCAGAGATTAGAGCTTCCAATTACCTGAAAACTCGTAATCCTCAAACTTTCTGTGAAATCAACGCAGAAAAACCGCTTCTGCTCCAGAATGGAAGTGAAAATGATACAGAAGAATAAGACAAGCAGCAGCAGTAGCAGTAGCACTAGAAGAAGAAGAAGAAGAAGAAGAAGAAGAAGAAGACAAAGAAGAAAGGAAGTGATTCAAGTGAGAGAGAGGAGGGGGGGAACTGCGAGCAGAGGAAGAAGAGAGAGAGAGAGAGTAATTGGAAACGAGGATCAGCCTATTAGGCTGGTGAGGATAAAAAAGGGGAAAAGATGAGAGGAAGCCACGTCAGAGGCTAATATTTATTTTAAAATTAAAAAAAAG
>CAOGCB010896205.1:0-14644 GCA_948266635.1 Cnidoscolus chayamansa | reverse complement strand
TTTTTTAGATTAAAATAAATACCATAACATAAAAATTTATAATAAAAAAAATAAATTAAATATCTTCCCTCACTCAAATCTCTATCCTCCATTCATCTTTGATTCGACTTTACATCAGGTATATTCAAGGATCTTCAATTTCTTTTTATATTTTAAAATCTTTGATATTTTTATTTTTTGATGTATTTCTTCTATTTTGTTCTCCATCATTTGTGGATCATCTTATTTCACTGTTCCCTAAATCTAAAATCTCATTTTTTTCATGCCTAAAAGTATGATTTTCCTTGTTTAGTTGATTGCCTTTTGCTTTCAATGAACTGATCTCTTTGTTACTGTGTTTAATTGTTATTGATTTTTTGTTTTGTGGGCAGAGCTTGAATTTTTATGCAGATAACTGTTTTCGAGTTAGGCTTGGATTTCGTGGTGTTTAATGTTATCTGTGATAGTGATGTGTTTTTTTTTTTTTTTTTCTGAACAATGAATAAGAAGTGGTTCGAATCACGACACTGTTAATATGAGTGTTTATCTTGTCTGTTAGAGTTTGGCTTCTCTTTAGCCACCACGGAACTGTACTGGTTTATCATAGTTGAGTCAGAAAATACTTCTGTTTTATTTGTTCTTGCATTATTGGAATTTTAGATATTACGTTTTATAGATGAACTGGAATTCTGTTTCCTCTCAATCTCTAGATATTACCATTTAATTTGGCTTTTCCAGGTTTCTTTTTATGGGTTCTAAATCAGTCGTCGATATGATAGAGGCCTCTTCAGGAGTTCATTTTTCTGGGTTTCATATGGATGGTTTGGAGTCTCGAAATACGGAGATGGGGCAACCAACGACCTCTGCAAGTGAAAAGATGTGTAAACAACCTTTTGTCATTGGTGAGTTTGCTTCAGTTAATATTTATTTTGTTATTTCTGAATCTCTGATCCCTTATACATTTAGCCTGAAGGAGAAGTATGAGAATATGCAAAACAAGTTGCTCAGTTAATTCTTAATGATCATATACTTTGGAATGCTATGCAGTTCCTTTTTCTCCTTTTAAAGAAATATCATAGAGCTGCTTATCCTTTCACTGGTTACAGAGTGAACAAGTTAAGCCGTTAATATATGATAAGTATATTAAAAACATCTTCTTTTCATGTGTTAATATATTTTGATTTTTCCATGATGGTAATGTAAGGAAGATGGAAATACTGAAGAAAGCAAGATAGGAGAGCTTGTGAAGCATTGCAGTCATTTGCTATTGCAGTGAATGCCATGTTTTATGTGAAGGTGGAGGTTGATGTCTGTGGATATCAGCAACCACATTGTTATTGTTTGTGTGTCTTATTTTTTTGTTGGCTGCACGATCCAAATTCCTCCATCATCACTTGCTAGAAAGCTTCTTTTGGTGATAGCTCTTCATTTGCTGAAGTATTTCAGACTTTTTTAAACCATTACCTACACCCCACTTTAATGCTACCAGATAACAATAAAAGCTTGTTGAAATGAGAATTTATGTGGCTGTGAAATTGCAGTTGTCCAATCATATTAATTTTTAAAACAATCCTAAAATAATGGAGCAACTGTGCATTGCTGAGGGGTAAAGCAGTTGGTTGAAGTTAGTTGATAGGTTGTGTAAAGTTTTAGGTTTGCAAGCCAAGTAAATCGGTGAAAAAGAAAAAGAAATCAAGGCTTGATAACTTGGATTGGTGAATGAGAAAAATAAAATGGCACCAGATCTATGCTTTATTGGTGATGCATCTGTTCTCTTTTGGCCGTGGCATTAATCCACTTAACTGTTGTTTTACTCATTCAACTCTTTGGTTTGAATTATCTTTTGACACAGGGGTTGCTGGTGGAGCAGCTTCTGGAAAGACTACAGTTTGTGATATGATAATTCAGCAACTTCATGATCAGCGCGTTGTACTTGTTAACCAGGTACTAATTTTCTGTTCCAAATAATTTTATGGGGCCAGTTGGAGAAAATCTAAATTCTTATGAGCATTGGAACGGAGAATAATTGAGGGAATAACTTATAAATATGAAGTTCATTGGACCTCTTTTAGCCTTCTCTATGTTTGGGAGTTTTTGTCTGTCTCTTTTTCAGTTGTTCTAGGATGAATATTGTAACTAAGTTAATAAAAAAAAAAGCAAACACACCTAGACCTTATTCTTCTTTTTATGTCCTATTTTTATAATATTCTGCAGGTGTGCACAGTGCACTACTTTATACTAGTTCTATGGTATCTATTGTTTTCCCATTTTCAGTTTAATTGACTATCTACATTAATGATGTGGCAGGATTCCTTTTACCATAATCTGACTGAAGAGGAACTTACGCGAGTTCATGAATATAACTTTGATCATCCAGGTGAGGAGTGTAAATCACTTTTCAAACATAGAATATGTTCCAATCTACAAGTTAGCGAGGAAACTTAAATATCAGAAAAAAACATGCTTGTGTGATGAACTGGTGGCAGTAATTTCCTTCTATGGCTGATGCTGTGTGTATATGTATATATATTCTTTTTCCTCATAGAAGCTGCGTATATATGTATATAAATTCTTTTTTCCTCATATTTTTAGTGCTATATTTTTTCTTGCTCTCAGATGCATTTGACACTGAGAAACTATTATCTGATATGGAGAAGTTGAGGCATGGGCAAGCAGTAGATATTCCAAATTATGACTTCAAGAGTTGCAAAAGTGATGTTTTTCCTGCAAGAAGGGTACAGTTTTCTTATTTTGCAATTTTACGCTATTCTTAGTGTATATGCTAAATCCTTGTGCAGATATCTAAAGATGAGAAATTTACCGTAGATGAGATTTTGAGTTTGTACTATAGTCAGCAAGTCCTTTAAATTTACATGTGCTGCTTCTTTTTGATTTTTGATCAAAGACTTAATTTTGTGAACTCAATCAATATCCGACTATTCTTCAGAAGAATCTTGATGTTGAATGAAATCTCTAATACATGTGAAGTTATGTTAGACTATGTAATCCTTTAAATGTGCCTTCTATGTAAATTTGTGGAATTTGGGGAATATTAGATTTAAGCGAAATGAAATCAAATAAAACTTTGTTCTTGTCTATGTCAGAAAGGTATATGCTAATTTATTTTTCCCTCCTAAATGATTGTGGACTCCCTTTTTGTCAAAATGTTTTATTTTAGCATGGGATACAGGTGTGATTATGGTATATATTTTTATCATGATCCTGAAGAGGAAGTTTTGTCCCAATGATAAAATATTGCCCTTTTACCTTTTTACTGTGTTTTTTGCTTTTTTAAATGTTTAATACACCTACATCGTATCTTCATATGAAACTATCATCAGCTTCTCTCTAATGTATAAATGTATGATATTTCTATTTTGCTGTTATTCCATATTAATTGTTTTCAACTTCAATTGCTATAAACATTCTTCAGGTCAATCCTTCAGATGTTATAATATTGGAAGGCATACTTGTTTTCCATGATCCTCGTGTTCGAGATCTGATGAACATGAAGATTTTTGTTGACACAGGTTATTTATTTATTTTTTCCTTTGGAATGTTTATGTCCTTTTATCATTTTTAAGCTCATTTGAGAAATAGCAATCAACTCATGTAGGCCTGAGTTTTGTTTTATTTTATATTTAATTTATTTGACATGTTATTTACTTCTTATCTAGTATTAGTTTTCAATTTTCCTAGTTCAGAATTGTTTATCTTAATAGAACAATAGGTAGCCTTTAGGTCGCTTTGATTATTCATATAACCTAGCTATTTCTGCAGGTTTTTGATATATACAATAAGCAAGCCATTGCGTATCTACTCTAGAAGAAAATTTAAAAGAAAATTTAAAAAACGTGATAAAGATGCTCCACCTTCTTGAGCTGACCAATTCAATGGGATCGATTTATCCCATAATTTCTGTTATCTTTTTTATCCATTATCTTCTTAAATTTATCTAGTTAGTTGAGATAGGGAACTTTAACTATGTTATCTTCTTATTCGTTATCTTCTTAAATTTAGCTAGTTAGTTGAGATAGGGAACTTTAGCTATGTAATCTTCTTATTCGTTATCTACTTAAATTTAGCTAGTTAGTTGAGATAGGGAACTTTAGCTAGTTAGTTGGGCAGTAGATTTGTTTTGCGATTCCACACTATCTCTCTTACTCTTTTATTTTCCTTAAACCTCTATCAGCTTTGCATTAGTGACACGTTTTGAATATTAGGAAGGCATGTATTCCTTGTGATCCCCTCTTTTTTCTCAATAACCTGATTCGTGTTACAACAACTATGACTTAATTCCGAATCAGTTGGGGGACTCCTTTAGTCCTTTTTGCCATTAACCACTATTTGACACCATTCTGCATCAATATTCAAAATTATGAATGGTACAAACAACAAAAAGTTCTTGTTGTTTTCTCTCTAATTCTCCTCATTTAAGTTCCATTTTTTTTTAGCTCTGAAGCCTAAACACCCCCAATTACTTGGGTTTTGCCCACAATGAAACTATTATTAGTTACATTGTCAAAATGGTCCCATGATATCGATATGCATGAAATTGTAAAACAGAAATCTGCAATTATATGCAGATTGTGCCCATGATACTGGAGAATTATGTGCATATCCTTTTATTTTTTCGCTTATGGAAGGTTAAATTTGCTGCATTAACTGATATTTGTAGGTAATTTCCTTTGGAGTGTGATAGTGCTAGTGAGATGTCATTTTCTTAAGCTGAATTGATTATTGAACCTATTAAGTGCAAATATACAGTTAGCTTCTCAGATTTCTTGAGAGATGACGATGAGTTTCATCGACAAAATGCTTGCATGTCTCTCACTGTAATCTTTCAATAACAAAATCATTGAATGTTTATGTTGCTTTTGTTCCATGTTATTATATTTCTCTGTCTTTCCTTTACCAAACAGTTTCTGATGTTGCTAAAATGGTTTCACACATTGCATATTTCTGTAGTCTCTTCATATTTCTCTGAGTAGGGCTGTTCCTTCACATTGTTGAATTTTCAGTGCAGATGCTGATGTACGTCTGGCAAGAAGAATAAGGCGTGATATTGTGGAGAAGGGTAGAGATATTGGTGCAGTCCTAGATCAGGTTGGTAACTTTTCGTTTTAATATGTTATAATGTCGACGTACTGAGAAATTAATTTGTTCTTCGTTTTTTTTTTATAAACAAATTGGTCTTTTTTCTCTTTGAGAAACGATAGTTTATGCTCTGTTCTGCAGGGAAATCAATAGATGGGAACTTGTAGGTTTCTCTTATTTTTTTCTTGTTATTTGGGTTTGGTTTGTTAAATGAAAAGAAAAAAGAAAAACTAAATGAAGCTGTGAATAGGTTTCTTAACTTTACACCTTTCCTATTACATCATCAGCTGTAAATGTGTGATAATCAAACTTCAGGGGAGAGGCAAAGTTGTCTATTTGATCACAAAACATGGCTTATTATTATTATTTTTCATTTTTGTCTGTGCAAAAATGACAATCACACACAAAAAGTTCTAAGGATGATCTTCTGCTTTTCAATCTCACCCTTCTCTTCATGTTTTCACCTTCTTTGTCTGTCAAACAAGGGGCAATAATGAGATATGGTCACTTTTTTTTCATAAACTGAGGTTTATCCACAGTAAATGATAGGTCCAAATCAAGATTTGGGTATAAGAGGCATGTTCAGACAAACTATGTTACAGTGTAGGTACTAGATTAAGTTTAGGCTTTAGCAACCAATAGATATCAAGTTTTATTTCCACTGAATATGTTATTGTTTTATTTTGCTCCACCTTAAACACATCAGTGATCCATTTCTGGAAAATTTTTGTTATGGTATGTTTCATTTTCTTTTGATGGAAATTAACTCATTCATCATTATGCAGTACTCAAAATTTGTGAAGCCAGCTTTTGATGACTTCATACTTCCAACAAAGAAGTATGCAGATATAATAATTCCTCGAGGAGGAGATAATCATGTAGCTGTTGATTTGATTGTACAGCATATTCGCACAAAGCTTGGCCAACATGATCTTTGTAAAATATACCCTAATTTATATGTCATTCAATCAACCTTTCAGGTGCGCCTTCCTATTGACTAATTCTACCATGAGATAATTGCTTTTTATTGAGCTCCATTATTATTTTGTATCACAAAGCATATGCTAGTGTTTTGTTTGGTTTAATGTCTGGTCGTTTGCTTCTTCAGATCCAATGACTATTGTTACTCTCATGCAGATACGTGGTATGCATACCCTTATTCGTGACTCTCAAACAACAAAACATGATTTTGTCTTTTATGCTGATCGGTTGATTCGTTTGGTATATTTATTATTTCTATTTCTTTCCACCAACAGATTGATATTTTCCCCATTTCATATCACAAAAACTTCTTTTGTGTGGTATTTTTATGCATAAACTTGTAATTTTGCCAGGTTGTTGAACATGGTCTGGGACATCTACCGTTTACAGAAAAGCAAGTGATCACCCCGACTGGTAAGCTGATTTCACTTGATGTTCTCAGCTTGTTAGTGTGTCGTGGTATGTCCAGATTTGCTTCTGTTTTAGTTTTCAGTCATGTTGATTCTCAGCATGTGACAAAGATGGAAGTATTTGATATTTATAATCCTGTGCTAAATTGCTCGGTGCATTTACCTTAGAAGATCCAAAGTGCTTTTAAGCTTTCTCTTTGCTTGATAATTCTCACGTGTTCTTGGATAGGCATGCTGGCAACTGGGTTGCGGAACATATTTCTAAAGTATATCCTTATTGATAAATATGATTGGTCCACTTGCTATGTCTTATAGCTTGTTGTAGTCTTGAAACATGCTGAAGTACTGGACAGCAAACTCTAGTTTTATTTTATTTTCTTGATAATATATGGAATTTGTAGTGCTATCTCTGGAGAAAAGGAGTATAATATGTCTTATAGCTTGCTTCCTTCGAAACAGTAAATGCTCGAATTATTTATTCTATATTTCCTTTTTTGTGTGAAATGCAGGGTCTGTATACACTGGTGTGGATTTCTGTAAGAGGTTATGTGGTGTCTCTGTAATTAGGAGGTACAGATGTGGTCTGAGATCTTAAACAGTCCAGTAATGTATATTATATTATATATTCCATCTTTAAGTTACGTACTGATATAGCATTTGTTCTGTTTAACATGATGATCTGCTGGACTGCTTTTGTATCTTCTACCACCCTTGACCATAACATAAAAGTTTGTTGCATAGGCTACAGATTTGCTGTTACTGATTTTCATTTCCTGGGGTTGTACCAACTCTAGTTATACTGTTGCATTAAGGTTTCTACTTAGACTGCTTATTACCTGACTTATTACCTGTTAATGTGGAATGGACAGTGGACAACTGAATTGGAGTGCTAAATGTCTTTGAATGCAGCTTTCTTAATTAATATTCTCTTTGTGTGTCTCCTTTACATGTTAAGAAATTCTTCCTGCTTTTATTTTATTTTTTCCGCTTATTTCACGCCAACCAACTAGCTAATACTCTGGTATACTAAACCCAGTGGAGAGAGTATGGAAAATGCTTTACGAGCATGTTGTAAAGGTATCAAGATCGGGAAGATTCTTATTCACAGAGAAGGCGACAATGGCCAGCAGGTTTGTAGAGGCTTCTTGGTATGTCTATTTAAGCACCACAGAACTGTTAAATTCGGATTATTTTGTTGTTCCATCAATTTGGCAGCTAATCTACGAGAAATTGCCACAAGACATCTCAAAGAGACACGTGTTGCTGTTGGATCCCATTTTAGGGACAGGTTTGTCTGTTTAAAGGATATAAACTATTTCTTTCTTCTTCTTCTTTTCTCTCTCTCTTGTTCTCCTTTGCGTCTCTTCCTTCTATCTACTAGAAAAATATGTTACAATGCGATGGGAAGTGTTAATCTTGGCAAAACTCGTGAATTTTTTCAAATTTCCCATGTTGCATATCCTTCGTCTAAGGTTACCTCGCTGTATAGTCTATCAGTTGTTCGTTATATTGAGCCTCCAATAATAAAATAAAAAATACAAGTTCCATCAACTTTCAGAAGTTTATATTATTGTACCTTGAATTCAGGTAACTCAGCTGTTCAGGCTATCTCATTACTAATTAGCAAGGGTGTCCCTGAGTTCAACATTATATTTCTTAATCTGATATCCGTAAGTGACTGCTTAGTTTCATCTTTTTTCTTTTAAACAATCTTATTGTAGAATTTTTATCTTTTGGAAACTTCTCTGTACAATGTTGTTTGTGTTGCCAGGCACCCCAAGGAGTGCATGTGGTCTGCAAAAGATTTCCAAGGATAAAAATTGTGACGTCGGAGATAGAAATCGGCTTGAATGAAGATTTTCGGGTCATTCCTGGAATGGGAGAATTTGGAGATAGATATTTTGGTACGGATGATGACCAGCCAGTGGTGATTTCGCACGAGTAAGATCAATCTAGAGTCACTGATTTGCACGGATGTTTGGGGAAATTAGCGGTGCATGTTTTGATTTCTTCATTTTGAGTTTTCAACAAATTTTGACGTCACTAAACCTATATTTTCCTCCACATGTTAAGATCTTGAAACTTTTTTGTTTGTTTTTTTGTCACATTGGTTGGTATATTCTGGTTCTGTTATGATTATGCTGGAGGGTTTGATTACATTTCATTAGTGCAATAGCACCCATCATCCCCGGCCCCAGCCCTAAGAGAGGGTGACCTTTTGTATGAATGGCTCACAGGGGAGTGTTTATAGATCTTTTCTTGCCTGCCAATGGCGAATTTACACTGATGACCTTCATGTCCATTATATGCTGAATCACCAAGATTTTTATATCATAAAGATAAAATCTAAATGTTTTTGTTTTATTTATTTATTTATTTATTTATAAGATTAAGCTAATTCAATAATATAACATAAATATATTAATAAAATAAATTAATACTATTAATTATGCAAATGAACTGGTAATTCTACTGTATGCGGGTTATTTGTTAATTTTTAGTTAAATATATAACAAATTCCTCAATCACTTTAATTTTAAATTATAAAAATAAGTTAATAAATTTAATATTTATTTATATTTTTTAGAAAATACATTAGTTCAAATTATTAGCTTGAGAATTTTAGAAGTTCTAATAATACTTTTGAATAACTAATTTTTATATGCTTTTTAATCTAGTTCCGTTGATTATTATTTTGGAAATCAACTGGAGGTGATATGAATCAAAAGAGACGTTGATATGGATGGTTAAGAGAAGCAATGGTAGAGATGATAGCTTCCAAAATTGTCCTTTTGTTCAGTTTTGGAATGGAGTCTAGCAGGGAGGAAGTGGATGAGGCGATGCATTAATTTGCTTTCCACACAAATGTGTTTTGTGATGCCAGTAGAGATAGAGTGCAGATAGATAGATAGATAGAGTGCCACTTGGCAAAGAGGGTGATCACTCATTGCTTTATCCGAGGATGATCATCTGTGTTGGGCTGCTCTGTTGACACGTGTCAAACACTGGTACTTTTATATAACCATTCTTCTCTTGATTTGTTTTTGCATTTCCTCCACTCTCTGAGCTTTAGCCATGTCGGCCTTCGTTGGAAAATATGCAGGTAAGTCTCCTTCTTACATGGTCCTTCAGCAGCACTTTTTGACTCTCTCTCTCTCTCTATATATATAGCGGTTGATGCAGACATTTCTTTGTTTGTATGCAATGTAATTTGTATTCATAGCCATATCAAACTACTAAAGCAAGTGTGTCTTCAGATGAGTTGATCAAGACTGCCAAGTACATTGCCACTCCAGGGAAGGGCATTTTGGCAGCAGATGAGAGCACAGGCACCATTGGCAAGCGTCTCTCTAGCATAAGTGTTGAGAACGTTGAATCCAATCGTCAAGCCCTTCGTGAGCTCCTATTTACCTCCCCCAATGCCCTCTCCTACCTTTCAGGTGTTATTCTCTTTGAAGAAACCCTCTATCAGAAAACCTCTGACGGGAAACCATTTGTGGACCTTCTCCAAGAAAACAATGTTGTCCCAGGGATCAAAGTTGACAAAGGCACTGTTGAATTAGCAGGCACTAATGGTGAAACTACAACTCAAGGCTTTGACTCACTAGGAACTCGCTGCCAACAGTATTATAAGGCAGGTGCTCGATTTGCCAAGTGGCGTGCTGTCCTAAAGATTGGTCCCAATGAGCCCTCTGAATTGGCAATCCAGCAGAATGCACAGGGCTTGGCTCGATATGCTATCATTTGTCAGGAGAATGGGTTGGTCCCCATAGTCGAACCAGAGGTCTTGACTGATGGTTCTCATGACATCAACAAGTGTGCTTATGTGACTGAGATTGTTCTTGCAGCAGTTTACAAGGCACTCAATGATCAACACGTTCTTCTTGAAGGAACACTCCTAAAACCCAACATGGTTACTCCCGGTTCTGATAGTCCCAAGGTAAAAAATTATCAAATTTGAAAATGTGTTTAGGTATGCCTAATTAATAGAATATCTTTGAATTTTGTTTCTTTGTCGAGGTTATGAGAAACTTTATCATTTAATGTGCAGGTAGCAGCAGAGGTGATTGCCGAGTATACAGTGACTGCACTCCGCCGAACTGTTCCACCGGCGGTTCCAGGCATCGTGTTTTTGTCCGGCGGACAAAGTGAGGAGGAGGCAACACTGAACCTGAATGCAATGAATAAGCTTGCAGTATTAAAACCATGGACCCTATCCTTCTCATTTGGGCGAGCTTTGCAACAAAGTACACTGAAAATATGGGCTGGGAAGAAGGAGAACGTTGAGAAAGCTCAAGAAACCTTCTTGGGAAGGTGCAAGGCTAACTCTGATGCAACACTTGGCAAGTATATGGGAGGAGGTGCTAGTGGGTTGGCTTCTGAAAGCTTGTTTGTTAAGGGCTACAAGTACTAGAGAATCCTTTCTCTATATAGGTTGGTGATATATAATAATATTATGATTGTAATTGCTTTTGGTACAATCCTTTCCATATCCATTATTCATATGAAAGTCTTATTGAAGTGATAACCATTACTAGCATTTACGACTTAATCCAATGCTAAGATCCACTTGGTCATCT
Organism: Cnidoscolus chayamansa; assembly: GCA_948266635.1. Lineage (NCBI taxonomy): Eukaryota > Viridiplantae > Streptophyta > Magnoliopsida > Malpighiales > Euphorbiaceae > Cnidoscolus > Cnidoscolus chayamansa. Next base: position 3,597 of record CAOGCB010896205.1, on the reverse strand, counting down.
CTATTATCTTGAAGGAATGACTATTTATTAATATTTTAATTAACTAACTAATTAATGTTATATAATTGATAATCTCCAAAAAAAAAGTACTTAGATTGATAGATTTTTTATTTGAATTAAAAAATTTTAATCAAACTAATTAGGGTTTGAAAAATAAAAAAACTCGGTTCAATCTGGACAAGACAAGACCCATCTTATTCAGTAAGGGTGTGTAATATTTGGTTAAAACCAAAATCTAACAGAACCAATTCAATAAGGTTTGATTGATTTAGTTTTTCGATCTAATAGATTTGATTTTTGATTTTATATAATTTTTGCTTTTTAATTAGGCTCGATTTAAAAAAAATAAAATTAAAATAATTAAATTAATTGATTTATTTAATAAATATTTATTTTAAATATTTATAAAATTTATTCATTTCCCTCTCAAAATCAAATAATAAAGCAAATTAATTAACCGAATTGAATCGAAATAAATTCTTTAATTTAATTCAATTAGATTTCTTAGCTTGATTTAATTTAATTTTTAGAAATTTTAAAAATTAGCATTTTCAATTTTTTAATTTGATTTGGGTTTAATCATATAATATGTAGGATCCAAATAGATTGATTAAAGTGTGACCGTGGCTCTCGCTACCTCATGATTACATTGCAAAGACTACATCAACGATTGACCCTTTTCGACATTCTTTAACCTTTCAATCATATCAATCAACATTTATGCTCCAGATACAAATTTATTTAATCATGTTAGCTCACTTTGTACCAAAAGATGATATACGCTCACTGAACCAAATAAACAAATCCTACCTTGAGAAAGTGATCTCAATAGAGGTTGTCACGACTCGACTGGGAATTAGCCTGAGCCTTGCGAGTGTGACAGGGATATTATGGAAAAGGCTCAGTTTTGGTTAATTAATAAGTATGTGTCTCGGTTAGAACAAGAAGGAGTCAGTTGAGTGGGGCTTTAATAAAAATGAAACATGGACATTTAATCTAAATCATAGACTAAGAGGTGCCAACTCATCTTGGCCTTCCATTTGTCATGGAGAAAAAGATTAGTGTCATTATCTTTTAACCTAAGAGTTCCACATGTCCTAAGTGAAAGATTAAGTGGTAGGAATAGAGATAAAAGGGCTTAAGCTCCCATTATTTACTATTTCGGCGAGAGAGAAGTCATTTAAGATTTTGTGTGTTTTTTCTCTTAACTTCTTAAACCTGAAACACAATCCAACCTTAGATAAAGTTGTTGGAAGATCAATCTTAAGTTCAAGGGAATTTTAAAAAGTTTGAGAAGGAGCTGTGTAAGGAAAGAAGTGGTGATCCAAAGCTCTAGCCAAAGGATTGTTGTGATATAGGAGGAAAGGAAGGAAAGAAAAAGGGAAGAAAGGGATTTAAGTCTCTAAAACTAGGTTTGGTGTCTAGTATTGGTATTAGATTAAGTTTCTGTTTAATGTATAGGTTATATTGACCATGAGTAATTTGACGTTAGGTGTTAAATATGCTTGATGTTGCCAAACTTGAGATAAATGAATTTTGTTAAATGTTAGGTTTCGATTAGACATTAGAAAAAGATGACATAATCCTTTGATGAGTTGTTTGGCAGCTCATTTGATGTTTTGTTATTTTATGTTTGATTAAAAGACAATAACCTTTGATGAGTTGTTTGGCAGCTCATTTGATGTTTTGTTATTTTATGTTTGATTAAAAGACAATAAGTAAAAATGTAATAATTGATATTAAGTGAAGTCATTGAAGTACCCTAAAAATAAGTGTTATTCGTGTGTTGAGAATTTGACATGATAAATAATAAACATATGCAAGGGAATTCTTTGAAACAAGAATGGACATTAAATTGAAAATAACTAATATTGCCTTAAAATAAAATGAAATATGATGAATAAGGGATTACCATGACAATTAAAGAAATTGTGATATGATAAGGAAAATAAGTAAATGGGAATGATAATAAATTATATTGGAAATAATATAAACATGTATATTACAGATATTTTATTGTGAATAATTTGGTAATTAATAAGATATGGTCCTAGTAATTTTGATGTGGGATATGAGATTAGCATTAGGGTATGATATGTTATAGGAACTCGCAATATTTCTACAGCTATATGGATATCTTGGGCTACAATTAGGTACTCCATGTGGACAGACCCGATGCGCCCTCCACTATATGTTTGGCTTCGATCTATTGGATTTGGCACATGGTTCCTGTATTTATATTTTCAGCTTCATCCTATCTGGATATTCCTTTATCTAGCGATCGATCTTATTGAAATGTACACGAGCCTAAATGTTAAAACTATATATAAATGTGAATGATATGATTTATATGATGATTTAAAATTTTTATGATTATTGTTATGATGTGGATTGATATGTGAAAACAAAATGGATATAGATAAAAAAAAATTCACATGATAGAGATGAAATAGAAAGAAATATAGAACCTAACAGTATTTGATATGTAACCTGTGATTTGGATTACGAAAAGGAAATATAATAGAGACTATTTGACTTGTGAAAGATTATTATTTGAATAAAATTATGACAAGATCTAAGATTTATTTTAACTGGTATTAAAGGATAGTTTAGTTGTATTAATTGAGAGATTGCTATGTTATGTTATATTTGTGTGTGTATGTGTGTGTGTTGTATACACTCATTGAGCTTAAGTTTAACATATTAGTTTTTACTACACATATGTTATCTTGTGCATAAATTTTTTTTTTATGAATATTTTATTTTTATAACTTGTTAACCGATAGAGTTTTCCCCTATATATAAGGGCCCTCAAATAAGTACGTCTAGACCTGTTGCAATATATATGTATATGCATCATCACTCAAGCATTTCACCACATAAATTATATTTATAGCAATCTAATTCACAAAACCAACTAACGTATTAGTTAACTAATTACAACTCTATCTACATGCCAAAATGAATAAAATACATAGTGTCAAAGTTCTGGGTAGACCAGCTAATGTGTTCTTTAGCTGCTACTGTTATTGTGGATCAGTGGATGAATCTCCTACTATTCCGCTATCTTTTACTTGCACATGGAAACCAACCAATACGCTGAGCTACATGCTCAGTTGGTATATAAAAAAACAACATTAATGTAGCATAATAATCAACATCCTATATCATAATATTAACTGCATATAAATCACCTTTACATGTTATGCTATAAAGTTTAATATATAATAATATAACATGCAATCATATTTCGCATGTTGCAATCACCAATGAATGTGTAAAAATAATTGTATGTGACTCATTATTTTAACTGTATGTAAACCTTGTTATGTGTCTAATTTTTATCTATTTGCAATAATGAAATGCATAATCATGATGAACTTTTTCTAGGCCCATGTAACTACGGTAGGCTCAAATGCTAGATATATGGAATATAAGTAACTGTAACATACTACACTCTCACGTGATATGTCTCCCACAGAATGACCAATGATTCCCCACTTCCTCTACAGGAAATCACTAATCACCCTGTAAGGGATAGTTAGAATCGCAGCACACTGAAAACCTGTGAAAATTTTTCGCATTTTACTAAACATC
>CAOGCB010894968.1:0-10173 GCA_948266635.1 Cnidoscolus chayamansa | reverse complement strand
ATATATATATTTATATAATTTGAAATTTTAAATAAAACATTAAATATTAATTTTAAATTTATAAAATATTTTTATTAATTTTAATGTATAAAAATTTATAATATTTTTAAAATATTAATATTTTAAATAAAATTTAATTATTTAATAAATTTAATGAAAATAAATAGATTATAACATTTATGACATATTTAAATAAGTCAATATAAGATATATTGATTATTAACTTATTTAAATAAATGTAACATTATGGGACTAATCTGTAACAACTCGATCTTAGTTGGATCGTCATTGACGTTATAATCCCAACCACCAGAAGGTGATCGATACCCTAACAAGTCTATGTATCATCATACGTCATTTTCTAGCATCATAATTTATTGCCTTTTATTTTATTTCTTACGTCACGTTTTATCATCTTATTGTTCATTATGTATTTATTTATTCGTTTTCATTCCTGCATGCATACATTGTACATTTACATTATATAACGTTCACAACATGCATGTAGTACATAGCTATCATGGCATAAGAAAATATATGAAAGAATATAAATTCTTCATCACTAAGTGACCATACATTCATATACTGAGTTATACATAGTTATATTACTCATTTTACATAATCCATTATATTACATGAACTAGGGCAGCAACAATACATACTCAGTCCCGATCCATCTTTTCGAGTCATCATCTAGACCTTGTGAAAAATGGGAAAGGGAGAGGGGATATGCACAAAAGGGGTGTGAGCTATTATGAAATAGCATCGTGAGTAGACACAGAAAAATCATACATAAAACATTCATTTTCATGCTCATGTAATGCATCAGCATCAAACAATTCACATAATTTAGCACGTAAGGTGATCTGTCCCCATAGACTTCGGTGCTAGATTACCGAGACAACTCCTCAGGATTTCATTAACATTAAACTCGGGCAACCGAAGCATACCCTCGGGCCAATGGCCTGGGCAACCGAAACATACCCTTAGACCAATATCACATTAAGTATAGGGCTAAAAAGCTCCTTTCGGCCATTTTGATTTTACCATATACTAGTGTCAAGTAGCTCTTTTTGGCCAACTTGTCACTCGTATGTTACCTTTCATTTTCTTCAATTCATCATAATCATTAAAGTCTATGGTTCGTCTAGTTTCATCGAGTCATACATATCACATAATATATATACAATGCAACATATCTCGTAGTGCTAATGCAAGCAACTTAAATATCATGATGCATGCATATGAGTCTGTGTCATACATTTAAAAATAATTAGCATCTACTCACCTGGAAAATCGCGTCTTTACAATAATCCAATCTACTGATCCATTTGATTTCCTAAGTATGATCCTTTATTGACGGACTTTGAATTAGAGAAAATACATATACATACACCGTTTCTATACTCTAAGACTCATTCCCATACTTCCCCATGTATTAATTCTTTACTTATGAGTTATTGTTTGGTTAACTTAGGTACTATGGTTGGAAACCGAGTGATATTCTTTACTCTCCTATAATTTTTTAGTTATTTCCCTACTTAACCGAGTTATGCATTGTTTGCATCTCTCGGTACCGAACCATAACTTTTTACTAAGTGATATTATCATTCGGTACTATCTTTTCTTACTTAGCCATATGAATGTCTCGGTTCCATCCATCAGTTATCGAGTCATTTTGTTGACCTAGTCAACCAATATCTTGGTCATCATCATTTGTTTCATTCTTTGTCTTTTACCGAGTTAGGAAAATGTCACGATTTTAATATTCGGTCATCTAGATGACTTGGCTCTGAAGCTAGTTTCACAGTGACCAAATTATCGTGTTGGTGATTGAAAACTGGATTTTCCCAGCAAGTCAAAACATGCTTCTTAGTTTTTCCATGCATGTTTCCACTTGGAAACACATCATTTGCCATCGTTTAACCTTAATAGGATCATCTAGACACCTTAACATCATTTTTCAACACTTTGTTATTCATCATCAACAATCGGTTTATAAATCCAAATCTTGAAATTTTCATCATTATAGTATTTAACCTTTATACATGTCATATTTCCACCCATCTATCCCTAAACAAGTTAGAAGGAAGCTAAATAACCTATTTTGAAGGCAATCGGTGAAGGAGAGCTCGATTTTCCTCAAGTTGCTCCTACCGGTGAGCTTGCTTCCCTTCAGTTGAAGCTTGCTCACTCCCTCTTTTGTTTTTCTTTATCTTTATTAATGAATTCCTCCCTCTTTTCTCTTCTTAAGCTTGAATCTTTAGTTCCTTGGAGGATTTTGGAGAGATTTGGGCATTAAGCATCAATGTGCAGGAGAAAGGTTTGACTAAAACCTTATCCTCCCATTACTTTCTCCCTTTTAAAGGGAGATGGCTCAGCATTTGCTTGGAACCTATGGTTCGTTCCTCACCTACATGCCTTACTATTTTACCATTTTGCCCCTTTATACACTTCATTTTGCCATTCCTATCATTTTTGACATCTTTTGACATTTTTCATTTACTTTTTAATTCTTTTACCTTTCTTTGATATAATTACCCTTATCCACTTTTTTGACCCGATTTCTCAATATTCTGAGAATATTCTTCTCGAAAATCTGAATTCTGATAATAGAGAAGTGTCGAGTGTTATATTCTTCCTCCCTTTAAAACATTCGTCCTGAATGTTCATCTTGTATACATCTTATATATGTAACATTTCCATGATACATGACATCACTTGACATCTCATCATTACATCATTTCATTCATAACATCATAGTCTTTTTTTTTACATCTCCTTTACATTTCATATTGGGGAATACATTTCTCATCTAAAACTCACAATTATGAAACATATGAGGCTACTATTAAACCATAGATTCCTTGGTTTCCCAGGTACATTTCTTTACATTGTGGTGGTTTCACAACACTTTTACCATAGATATCTCTCTATTCCTTAATCTCTTTACCTAGGTGTTTGGAATCCTAATAGGTTGCTCAATGTAGGTGAGATTTTCTAAAATCTTGAACTCTAGTTCCCTAAGAACCTTGCCGAGATTTGACACATGCTTCCTCATCATCGAGATATGGAACACTGGGTGAATCCTTTCCAAAGAAGCAGGTAAATCAAGTCGATAGGTAACATCACTCAACTTCTAGATGATCTCATAAGGATCGATGTACCTAGGTGCTAGCTTACCTTTCCTACCAAACCGGACTACCCCTTCTAGTGGTGATACCTTCAATAAAACTATATCCCCCTACTGAAAGACAAGTTGTCGCTGTCTAATATCAGCATTAGCTCTTTTGCTTGCTGACTGCGGTCCTTAGTCTTTTCCTAATTGGGAACCACCTTGTTGGTGATCTCTATAATTTCAGGTCCAAAGAAAACCCTGTCTCCCACTTATTTCCAGCATACTAAAGATTTGCACTTCCTTCTATATAAAGCCTCGTAAAGAGCCATTCCTATACTCGAATGGTAGTTTTTATTATAAGCAAACTCTACCAATGGCAGAAATTGCTTCCAAAAACCCTTAAAATCTAGCACACACATTCGAAGCACGTCCTCTATCTTCTGAATTGTCCTCTCAGATTGTCTATCTATTTGTGGATGGAAGGTTGTGTTGAGGTCTAGTCGTGTACCCATAGCACTTTGTAGCTCCTCTAGAATCGTGAGGTGAACTAAGGTCCTCTATCAGACACTATCGATACTAGCATACTATACAATTTGATGATCTCCTGCATGTAGATCTAAGCCAACTTATCCATAGAATACCCAGTCCTGATGGGTATAAAGTGTACCGCCTGTGTCAGTCAGTTGACAATTGTAATAGCCCGCTCATTGCTGACTGATACCGGTGTTAGAATTCTGACCACCCAAAGGTGACCGATACTCTAACAAGTCGTAACATGAATATTAACGTATTCCATTAACATAAACACAAACATTACACTAATCTCATGCATATAGAAGAATTTTGATACCACATAACTTAAGGAATAATTAAATTCCTAGTACATGTGTCTTACATTATACCCGTACACATCAACATAGTGAGCATAAACATAAGTACCAAAAATCCTAACATAAACATTTAAACATGCATGAGATTATAAAAAATAATTCTTTGACATTTACATATTCTAAGGGCAAAACATACATATTATATGTCACAATATCACATCTTTGCTACCCGATGTTTTCTGGTACGTCCTACATACTTGTGAAAAATGGGATTGGGAATCGGGGATGAGATGGGAGGATAGAAAATGAGTAAGCTATTTTGAAATAGCTTTGTGAGCAGATACAAAAAACATATACACAAAACATACTTTTTTGCTCGTGAACATGCAACATCGTCAAACATTTCACCTTAGGTAATACTGTCACCAAGATCCCTAGGTAAGTTCCAATTGGCATAGCCATCTTCTGGGAACTACCGAAAACATAAATATATGCCCAGAAGCTCCTTTTAGCCATCTGGGTCTTACCATATCGTAAACATACATAGATATCCTCGGAGCATCCCCAATCTCTCTAGTGTTTCTTTCGTAGGACAGTCCGTGGTACATCCCGAAGGACATGCCAAAATGGACAACATAATGTACCTGAGGGACATTCCTAGGGATATCATCCATAGTCATCATAAAACATAATATACGGGATCATGGATCGTCCAATACTACTTTTCACATAAACATGAAATCAATGCAATGTAGCATATCTCGTGATCTAATTTGAAACAACTTGTAATAGTTGTTATGCATGAGCATGCCATAAAATATATGTTTTTGTTTTATAAAAACATTTTAGTTCATATCTACTCTCCTTGAAACTTAAGTAAAATCGATGAATCCTCGGTTCATCACTACTGTCCCGAATTTTCAGGGTCCTATTCTATATTATGGGCTTCAAATTAGAGACTCAACATTAACTTGAAAACATACTTAAAACATCCCATAAACCCCCATAGACATAGCATAAACATAGTATAATTAATCCTAACAATTTAGGTGGAAAATTGTTGGACCTATGACTTTCAGTGGTAGGTTTGGCGTCCGAAAGTCACCCTACCAGAGATGAAAGTCTCTCTTTCGGCAGCATGTTCAGCTGCCACTATCGTCCTATGCCACCAGTTTTGGCGGCTGAAAGTCCCACCTTTAGTGGCCGAAGCTGGACTTTTCCCTTTTCTATTGAGCTGGTTTCAGTTTTGGCAACTTAAACACCTCACTTTAAGCTGCCGAACCTGGGTTTTGGCAGTAACCAAAACCTTGGTTCTTGCATGTTTCCATGCCCAAAAACTTGCAATTACAACTCAATTTTCTTCTAAACATTCACATTTACCTTTCTCAACTTCCACAACATCATTTTATACACATGCATTTCACATATCGTCATTTACATGCATTTTTCATCAACTTCCTAAACTTTCTAAATCTAACCATTTTGAGTTCTTCACATACATATGTTCACTTTTTGTTCATCATTTTTGGTCATTTTTACCATTTCTCTATATTCTTCAATTTAACCTAATTTTAATTTGCATGCATCATTTTCTTCTTTTAATTCTCCTTTAGTACCTTAACTAACCTGGATTGAGGCCTGAACCCACTGGAACTTTGGATTTGAACTCCCTTCTTCGAGTTCCTCCAAGTTCCTTTACTTTGTGTTCCTTTTGCTTTTCTTACTTGATTCTTGCTTTCAACTTGATTCAATTCTTATTAACCTTCTTTGATCCTTTACTTGGATTTTGGGGACTTAGAGTTTTCCATGTTTGAGAGAAAATGGAGAGGAATTGCTAAAGCTCCTCTCTTGATTGGCTGCCTCCACTATTTATTGCGGAGGTGGTAATATGGGTTCGACAGCCAATCCTTTGAGTTCAGCGGCCGAACCTGACTTTTCATGTTAGCCCTGGCCAAATTTCACTTTAATTTATCAACTTTTCCATCTGTTCATTATAGTCCTTATGTTTTATATTTTAGTCCTTAAACTTTTATAACTTAGCATTTTGATCCCTAAATACTATTTCGGCCTACTTTTTAATTATTCCATGAATATTCTGATCGAAAATTCAGAATCTGACGTTGAAAGTGTTGCAATAATAACCTAGAATGAGTCACATTAGTTGGAGCTAATCGGCAGTCCAACTACGAAGTCCATCGAGATGTGTTGCCACTTATATTCGGGAATTGGCAATGGGTTTAGCATTCCTGCTGGCTTGTGATGCTCCAAATTAACCCTTTGCCACCAATAGACTTTATTCAGGTCATGATATATTTTTATGGCCCTAGGGTGATCACTATACCGGGTATCATGCGCTTCCCGCATAATTTTTCCTTTCAATGTAATGTCATATGGCATACATAATTTGTTTTCAAAGAGGATAATACTTTGGCTGTCAAATTTGTACTCATTTGTTTTCCCACTCTGTACTGTTCTGGCTATTCTGACCAACTTAGGGTCTTCATGTTGTTTATGAGCCACTTGCTCAAGAAATACTAAAGTGACTCTCATTTGTGCCACCAAGGCACCATTTCCTACTACCTCTAGGCAAAGTCCCTCATTGATAATTGATAGAACTCTCTAACCACTGGTCATCCCACTGCAGTAATGTGAGATAAGCTACTCCCTGACTTTTGACTAAGGGCATCAATTGCTACATTTGCTTTGCCCTGTTGTTATTGTATCTTATAGTCATAATCACTAAGCAGTTCTACCCATCTCTTCTATGTCAAATTAAGCTCCCTCTGACTCAATAGATATTGAAGGCTCTTGTGATCCGTGCAGATCTCGTATAGTACCCCATAAAGGTAATGCCTCCATATCTTGAGAGCAAATATCACTGCAGCCATCTCCAAGTCGTGATTCGGGTAGTTCTTTTCATGCTTCTTTAGTTGCCTCGATGCATAGGCTATTACTCTATCATTCTGCATTAGAACACACCCTAATCTGAATTTGGAAGCATCACAAAACACAGTGAAGTCTTCCCCTATCCTTGGTAAGGCTAACACCGGTGCTGTGTGTTGACCCCATAAGGAGGAAACTGATTTTGATGGTCACAAAACTAAATGAAAACATGCTGACAAATTACTTGAGTATTTCAGAGTACATAGACAGCAAGAATTAAAGAAGAAGACAAAATGAATGACAAGATCAAGGTAAAAAGAGATGAAGTACAAGTCGATGTAGGCACAAACATGTAATAGAAGTGAGTTTTGATTTGCCAAAGAAAATATCTCTTTCATAAAAAGATTTCAAAACATATTTGCAGAACACATTTTTGAAATCAAATAAAATAATCCTTCGAGCAAAAATTAGCTAAACTAATTTTGCAACTACACTTTTCTGAAAAACAGTTTTAAATAAAATTAGCCAAACTAGCTTTCAAAACTAGCACACTACTTTTAAAATTAGCTAGGCTAGTTTCAGAGTCAAAACATTTTTAGCTAAGCTAATTTTGAGCAATGACTAACAGAAGCCTGATATAGTACGACTGCACAGTCTGCGCAACAGTCTGCCAGACTCCAATGGCTAGAAAACTAGCCATTTTATTATCCTCTAGTGCTAGAAACTTCAGAGCAATTTTTCACCTATAAATACCAGTATTTACTCTAAGTTTTGGCTAATAAATGCAAGACTTTATTGAGCAATTACTAAGCAAAACTTTCAGTATTTTTATAGCATTCATTGAGAGCTTCATTGGCAAATGTTCTCTCTCTTCTCATAGCATTCAGTTGTAATTAATTGCAAAAGAGAGTGCTTTATTTTTATCTTAAATTTCAATCAAAAAATTTATTCAAGTGAGGGTACATCGCTTGGAAGAGGTTGTTAAGCACCTTGGAAGCTTAAAGAAGTTTGAAGGGGAATCAAACTTGTAAGAGGTTTTCTAAGTACTTGTGAAGCTTGGAAGAGGTTTTCTAAGCACCTATGAAGCTTGGAAGAATTGTAAAAGGTTTTATCTCTTACCTAGGGGAAGAGATTGATAGTGAAGTCGAACTCTCAAGAAAAAGCTTGAGAAGAGTGGACGTAGGCCGGATTTAGCCGAACCACTATAAATTCTTGTATTTGAATTCTCTTTACCTTACTCTCCTTTGATTTATAGATTATTAATATCTCTTGAATTATCCAAATGATATTTAGTAAAGTTTGATTGATTACTTTTTAGAATTTATTGAAATAGATTTTAAAATTAGCAGTTCTGAGAACTTATCTAATTTTAACGTGAACAATCATGTGAACAGTAACTCTGCATACAGGCAAATTTTAGCAAAGCTAATTTCAGAGTGAACAGTAGCGTGAACAATAACTTTTCACATGTCAAAAATTAGCTAGCTATTTTTGTATTATGCAAACTTAAGATAATCAACTTCTCACACATTAAACTTTTTAACGATCACCATATTGGCGTAGTCATTCTATATCATTTATAGGTCATTTATGCAAGTATTTCAAGCATAAAACCTTTAAGAACAACAACATATGGTCATGATTAAAATGAGACAGCAATATAACATGATCTTAGTACATATGCAATATTTTGCACAATGTCGAGTTTTTATTTGATTAGGTCAACATTTTGATACTTTTTTTATGCTGAATAATTTTTTCTTACTCTTTTATTTGCCTAACGTACTCCTTAATATCTTCTTGCCTTATCATGTATAGGGTTATTAAATCAACTAAAGTCATCTTTTTCTACTATAATAAACTATAAATCTCCATATTTTCAACCTAAATTACAGTAGGTTTAAGTTTAAATTTTAGGTCACTAAAACATACTTTAGATCAAATTTAATTAACCAAAATAAAATACCGACCTGTTAGAAATTTTCCCCTTGCTCTAAATGTTATCCCCTTTCTTCTCCTCTTCCTTTTCTTTTTCTTCTTCTCTCTTCTTCTTCTTCTCCTTTTATTTTCTTCTTCTTCTTCTTCTTTTCTTCTTCTTTCTCAACTCTCTCTCTATTTTCTGTTGCTTCTCTTTTATATATATATATATATATATATATATATATATATATATCTCCTTTAGTGGCTTAGGTGGTGCCTAAGCCACCTCCTCCTGGGCACCGCTTGCCCTTCTTTTTTTTTACTCTACTTTTTTTATTCTTTATTTTTTATTTTTTTATTTATTCTTTTCTCTTCTTTTTTTAATTCTTTATTTTTTTTATAATTTTTTTCTTTTTTTCTTTTTTTAGACACTTAATCTTCTAGGCTGTAATAAGCGTACGTGATAATGGTACTTGTGGACAGCTTGTCCAATAAAAATTCAACACCTACTAGCATGTAAGAGAAAAGCTAGAAGTATTTGGTAGGTGTCACGGCAACCCCATTTTGGAGACCAAAACTTCAAGTGCCAATTCTCACTTTTCTTCCTTCTCACCGAGTTTTTTTCTCCACCAAACAACCCAACTCTTTTTCTTCTTCTTTCCTTCATCAAATTCTTCATGCACGCTCACTATTTCAACCCTAAAACAAAGTTAAAATAAGAGGAAGGTGACAGCCACCATTGTGGTCAAGAGAGCTACCCACCAATACCCAAAAGAAGTTGAAACTTCTTCCACCATTTCCTTTGTGCTCAAGCTTGTGTGTAACATGCCACACTCTCACGTGACATGTCTCCCACAGAATGACCAATGATTCCCCACTTCCTCTACAGGAAATCACTAATCACCCTGTAAGGGATAGTTTGGATCGTCGCCCTGAAAAAATAATCCTGTGAAAATTTTTCGCATTTTCCAGAATAAATTACTTTGCACAATCATTGACCATTTTAAAATAAAACATTTTAAAATCATCAACATTTGCATTAACTCAAGTCCATAAAATATAAGTCCAAAATAAACACAATTATAAAAATATTACATCAGAGTTTAAAAAGACACACAGCGAAATTAAGTTATATTACAAACCATTACTGTCTCAGTCTCAAGTGATACTTACAAAAGATATGACATTTATTAGAAAATATTGGGATACAAAAATCACATTTACAACTTCTACCTCTGTAGGATCTTCACAAACAAGTCTACCGCTCTTCTTGCTTCCTCCTGTTTCTATCACCTGCGTTTATATCAGGGATAAACGCTGAGAATATATCTCAGTAAGCTATAAATACACTTGCATAGCATGCATAACATCAGAATAGAATAAGTGTATCAACAAATAGAGATTTCACATTAAGTAACACCA
>CAOGCB010894664.1:0-31838 GCA_948266635.1 Cnidoscolus chayamansa | reverse complement strand
AATTGTTAAATTTTTTTTGTTTTTTTTTTTTTTTTAAATATAAAAACCCCCCCCCCACCCCCTGGCCCCCCCCCCCCCCCCCCCCCCCACCAAAAAAAAAAAAAACACCTCTTCCTCCTCTTTTCTTTCTTTATCTCTCTTATTATTTTTTGAAGTATCTTGGAAGAGCAGTTCATATTCCAGCATTTCTTTTATAGGAAATTGCTCTATTGAGCCGCTTATGGCATCCAAACATTGTGCAATACTATGGTTCTGAGACGGTATGTCTTCTGTTGTATTGTTTATCTTATCTATGTGATGGACTGATAAAATGATTTTTCTGATGTTTGTTTTGACATACTTGTTCTATATATATGAAAGCAAGGATCAGTGATTAGAAAGCCAAGTATTTTATGGGGACTAAGGCTCTTCCGTTAACTTGCTAAAGTTGGCTTATTTATTTATTTTTTTCAGCTTTGTACACGCACGTATGCTCGCTCTTACTATTATATTTGACAATAGCTAAAGATTGAGAAAAACTACCCTAGCAAGTTAAACAGACATCCTAAATTTTTAGTAATGGTGATTTGGTATATGGGCTCATGCATCATGGCAATTCAGGTTAGTTTGATTAACAGACCTCTCAATAATTTCCTGAACAGGTTGGTGACAGACTTTATATATACTTGGAGTATGTATCTGGTGGGTCCATTTACAAACTTCTCCAAGAGTACGGACAGTTGGGAGAACTAGCAATCCGTAGTTATACTCAACAAATCTTGTCAGGACTCGCATATCTACATTCTAAAAGCACTGTCCATAGGTGAAATGACTCACTCATATTCATCTGCTCATACTGATATATATATATGTATATATAAAATATTTGGCCTTTCCATATATTTTGACTGCATTTCCTTTACAGAGATATTAAAGGAGCAAACATACTTGTGGATCCAAATGGTCGTGTAAAATTGGCAGACTTTGGAATGGCAAAGCATGTAAGCATAAATAAATCACTTTCACTTTAAAATTTAAATGAGATCTACAGATAGAATGAACTAACTCCCACACTTGAAATTAGGAACTTCAATCCTTTAGATAGTGCATATATACCCTCATATTCTTAATCGACAAATTTACCATATGGAGACTGATAAATTCATATTCTTCGGATGCCTGCACTAGGGGAAAATGATGTTTTATGTGGACAAGCTCTTTAAGGTTTTTGGTTAGTTAGCTTATGCCACGGTTATGCTTGACTGTAACTGTGGGTCATATAGTAGAATCTTTGCTGAGCTCACCTAATCTGTGCTTTGCAGATCACTGGACAATCTTGTCCGCTATCTTTCAAGGGAAGCCCTTATTGGATGGCTCCGGAGGTTAGAGTTTTATCTTGTTCAACTTTTGTTCTTAATCATGCCATACTTCATATTATTTATCAACTATGATTTCCGTTGTACGCACAGGTTATCAAGAATTCAAATGGTTGCAACCTTGCTGTGGATATATGGAGTCTCGGATGTACTGTCTTGGAAATGGCTACAACAAAACCACCATGGAGCGAGTTTGAAGGCGTGAGTCATGTAGAAAATAGTATAAAAGATTTGAATTTTGAGTATTCTTGAGTTATTTGACCAAAGTGCACCTCTTGGATGTAATTCTTAAGATTTTTCTTTTAAACTTAATAGATTTTGTTCTTTTTGCTTGTTGTCTGATATTTGAAATTTTATGATCTCAAGATTGCTGCCTTGTTTAAGATTGGAAATAGTAAGGATCTGCCGTCAATTCCGGATCACCTCTCAGATGATGGAAAGGATTTTGTGAGACAATGTTTGCAACGCAATCCACTACATCGTCCTACAGCTGCCCAGCTTTTGGAACATCCTTTTGTGAGTTCCGCTACTTCTTTGGAAAGACCTATTCCAGGCCTTGAGCCTACTAGAGATCAATCCCCAGCAATTACAAATGGAGTAAAATCTTTGGTACTTCTTTAACATTGCACCTTTTCTATGCATTGCCTGATATATTTTGTACCAGACAATCTGGAGAATAGTTTGCATGGAACAGAAATAACACATGGATCCTAAGTATAGCTATTTTTCATGGCATTCTGACTCACTCTCATGTATTGAACATGTTTTAACTATTGCTATGTTATGTATAAATAATGTTTCAGGGCATTAGTCAAGCAAGAAATTTTACCCCTTTAGATACAGAGAGGCTTGCAGTTCATTCATCGAGAGTTTTAAAAGCGAGTTTCAATGCCAGGTTTCTATCACTTACCCCTCAATAACTTTTTTGTTGTCATAATCATTAGCTTGCAACCTGATATCAATTCTATGATCTGTAGTGAGATCCATATCCCATGGAACATATCATGTCCTGTCTCACCAATTGGAAGTCCTCTTCTGCATTCAAGGTCGCCTCAGAGAATGTCTTCACCTATATCTAGCCCGCGGACCACTTCGGAATCATCCACACCCATTACAGGTGGCAGTGGTGCTATCCCATTTAATCACATGAAACAGTCGGTTTATTTTCAGGAGGGTTTTGGAAGCATGCCAAAACCCTCAAATGGTATCTACATGAATGGTCTCTCTTATCATGATTCCAGTCCAGATATTTTTCAAGGAATGCAGCCAGGGTCTCACATATTCTCAGAGCCGTTCCCTCGTGAAAATAATGTCCTGGGAAAGCAAATTGGAAGGCCTATTCATGGGGAACTTTATGATGGGCAGTCTGTCTTGGCTGATCGTGTGTCTTGGCAACTTTTAAGGGGTCATGTAAAGATGAATCCATCTGTGGATCTAACTCTCCACTCTCCTTTGCCCAGCCGAACCAGTGGTATTTAACTTTATGCATTTTGGGGATCTCACCAATCAATTCTAGCTCTTTAAGTTGCTGGATTGTCATCTTTGGTTCTATGTGATGGATATATTCACCCAAACCAATGGCTGAGGAGACTAAATGCTTGCAATAATAGCTTGGGGGAGAGAGCCGTGCAATAAGTTATAAAGCACAGGAGCGAAGTATCACCATAGAATGTTATGGCTGCAGGTGGGTGGGTCATAGTGGCGCAGCATTTAATTGTCTGCAGTCAGGTCCATAAACAATAATCAGGTGAAGCTTTTTGATAATGCTGTTTCTGGTGGGGGATGGCAAGTTGCATCCAGGAAAGGATCATGCATCTTATCAAATAAGAAATGAGCTGTTGTGGTACGACAAGGCATTAACTTGTACAAAGTCAATTGCATGAATCATCTAGTGTTTGATTGAATCGAAGACAAGGGAGATACATTCTCTCCAGGGACAGCTAGGTGTGACTTCTGGGGGTTTAATGCATGCTGTTCCTTCAGTATACGGTTGAAATTCAAGGCAGTAAGAACTTTACATTCCATTAGATCATGATATAGAAGCAAAACAATGATGGAGTCCATGCAATTTTAGCTTTTGGACTCCTTTTTTGGCATCTGAGACTGCTGTCCAGTTGCATGGAGAACTGAATTGAGGCTAGAAATTTGTTAATGAAGCAATCCTGGATTGGCTGGGCATGTGCATATAGCCGGCTCAGATTAACTGTCCTTGTATGTTCTATTCAGACAGATTTGTTATGTGTACATCGCTACTTCGACCAAAAAAAATAGGAAAGGAAATGTCTAACTTCATGATTCTGTAATATCTGAAAACAAGTTCATGGTTTTCCTGTAAGTATCGTTGAATTAAAAAGAAAAACAAAAAAAGAAAAAAAGAAAAAAGAAGAAAGGCAGTGAATGATGTACCAGCAAAGAAAACCACTGGTGCATGTTTCTTCCATAACAACGGCTAACTTGCTCGGATGAACTGTTTTTATCTTCAGCTCTTTTGCCTCTGCCTAGCAAAATCTGATGGAAAAGCGATAGCGAATGTCTTTGCAAGATTCCCATTTCATGAAGTTTCTAAGCGGGTATTTGGTTCTAATAGATTATTCAACAACACTCACTCCCTCGCTAAATTCAGCCACTCTATCACCAACAATAAAAAAATTCCCACCTCTGTATTCCTTCTCCTTCTCTCTTTCTTGTCTCCCTCTGACTCTGCTATCTCTTTCCTTTCTCCCTGAATTTTCTCTCTTCCCGAAAAGAAAAAAGAAAGAAAGAATGTTTGTGCATCACAGCTGCACTAGCATCCTGCTATGGCTCGACAACGACAATAACACTTGACATGCTACCATGCAAGTCCTCCGAAGAAAAGAGTTCATCCCCACCAGCACCTTATAACGACTCATCTTCATCTATATCTGGTCTGACTAGTTGCAGCACACACAGCACCCCCATTAACAACCATAACTACGTCGTACTTCATTCCACCTCTCTTGAAATGCAAGGTATATTTTCATAGATTTTTTAAGATAAATTATTATTTTGCATTTAAATTGTTTAAATATTAAATTAAAATATATAAACTTATATAATATAATTTTAAAAAAATTGATGAATTCTTAGGGTACTTTTCTTTAAATTTAGTAACCATAAATAAAATTTAGATATAAATTAAAATCAAAGATACTTTCATATAAATTTATAAAATTTTATAATAGAAATTTGTAAAAAAATTAGATATAAATTGAAGTAAAAAATATTTTAATAATATGAAAAGTGAAATTTATAACAATTTATAATAAAAATTTGAAATTAAAGAAGAATGACTCTTAAAATTAATTTTTTAAAAATGATAAAAAAATATAAAATTAAAATTAAAATAATTGAATAAATTTATAAGTGGAGTCTGTTAAAATATAAACTAATTTTAATGGAAAATTTAAAAATAAAGATATCATATTTAATTTTAACAAATTACAAATTTAAAGATATCAGCTCCCACAATTCAGACCATTGTCTTTATGGGCGGTGATGGGTATGCACGAGGCCCAAAGTTAAAAAAAATCCGACCGAAGTAACCAAACCCTAACTACTAGCACGTGCGACGACGGCTTCATTCCGATGAGTCACGTGCGGAACTCAACAGCAGACATTATCGCAAGAGAGAGAGAAATGAAACACAGAGAGAAACAGAAAACAGAAAAAGAAAAAAAAAAAAAAGAGTTCTTGAAAACCCTAACATCAACTCCTCTTTGTCCCCGTTATCATCCACACATCTCTTAATATTCATTCTGGTTTCCTTTCAGTATTTATTTTAAGGTGTGCAAAACCCTATCCTTTTATCTCCGTTTTCTGTATTGGAGTATGCATGTTTTAATTTCTGATTTCTGAGTTCATTCTGTTGATTAGTTAATCCTAATGGTTTGAAAGATTGTCAATCATTACGAATTCAGGCTTTCTTTTTCGGAAATTGCATTTCATTTCTCATAATTTGTCGTGATATTTTAATTATCATCTATACCCTGAATTGAAATCTGCTTCTTTTGATTGTTTTGTAGTTTTATTGCGTTATACATGAGGTTATTTACTGGAAATGATGTTTGTTTTGAGACTATTGAGTATATTAAGTAGATAGGCTATCAAGAGAACATTTCACTCCTGGTTTTTATTTGAAATTACAGGAGTTCCGTAAAACCTGCTTGCAGCAGATTATCGACCTTAAAATTTTATCGTAAAATGATTTCTGTGTGGCTTCTGCCTGGCTCTTGGTTGTGTAGCTGTGGTCTATTGAGATTGTTTGTGGCGAGGGGGAAAGCAGAATAGACGGATTTGGATGTTATTTCTTTAGTTCGAGGTGCAAAGCTTAGTTTTGGCTTACCAGATTCATGAATGGGATTAAAATTAGTCAGGGTGAAGTTGTAATACCATAAAACAGTCTGAAATTTCAATACAGTACTTTGGATGTTATTTCTTTAGTTCGAGGTGCATAGCTTAGTTTTGGCTGACCAGATTCATGAATGTGATTAAAATTAGTCAGGAAGTTGTAATACCAGAAGATTTGTTTGCGGATTTCTCTTCTTTACTTATCCAAGTCATTATGTAATTAAAATCTTAAATTCTAATCCTTGGATTTCAAATTGCTATCCAAATCAAATCATTGTGAATTCTGGACCAAAACTTTGGGTCTCCGTTTTAACTATGGATTCCTACAATTTCATCTCATCAAATTGCTAGTAAGATGAATGGTTGCTTGCACATTAACTAAGGGACATAATAACATGGAAATGTACCTACTCTTGTGATTAAAAATGGATTTCCTGGTTTCTGCTTGTTATGAAGAGGGTAAGCTGCAAATAATTTGTGGTGTATTGGTAATTTTTCTTTGTAGCTAAGCTTCAGTAAAGATTTTTTTTCCCAAACTTGTAGCTTGATTATCAATTCTTGTGATCTCATCAGGAAATTTGGACATAATATTTTGAAAAAATGTCTGTTTTATTTATGCTGATGTTAGTGTATTTTGTATCTAGAATAATGTCTCATTATGTCTTGCTTATCCTGTTTTCTGCATGCTTCCTTGTAGATTGACAAGGTCTAGAGAAGCTTTATTGATAATATCTTGGGAAGCTTTATTGTTAAGCATGCTGATACTTGTGCCATCAGGATACGAGGAAGTATCAGTTTGTAAAGCATTAATAAAGAGTTTATACACTAACAAAGTTAACCTTTCAAAGAAGAGGCATATTTTTCTTCCCATTATTTCTTCTGTATTTTTGAAACAATAGGTGCAAGGTTGTTCTTTTGAGACACTTGAAATAAGTTATCACAGCCAGCATCAGATGTCAGAAGGTGGTATGGCTGTTGTGAAACCTGAGGTAAATTTTCCCAAGTTTCATTTTTTGCTGCTTATAAATGATTATGTGGATATCAATGGGATCTCTTCTTTTTGAATTTACTGATTGTTGGTTATCCATATATCTTTGTTGAGGCAAATAGTTGCTCGATATAATAGTTTGGCTGTAGTTTAACTATCAAAGGAGTTGTAGAACCGGCGTGTGATGGAATTCTTAGAATTTTGATTTTAGGAATCAGGATGTCTACTGCTTACATAAATTTATAAGAGTATTTGTTTATTTTTAGTCTGAATTCCAAATTTGATTCCACAATTCAATTTTTTATATGGTTTTCTGTTTCAAGATGAAGTCTTACATTTGGCTCCAAACTGCCGATGGTTCAATCCAAGAAGTAGAAGAAGAGGTTGCCATGTTTTGCCCCATGATATGCCGAGAAATTCGTCAAACAGGCATGGGATCTTCAAAAAACTATGCTATAGCACTTCCTCAACGTGTGAATCCAGCTATCTTAGGCTTAATACTTGACTATTGCCGGTTTCATCAAGTACCAGGTCGCTCCAATAAGGTCTGTTTTCCCCCTATTTTCTCCTCTCTGGTGATTTATTTTTATTTCTACATACTGTGACATCTTTGATTTCTAGCAGTAGCATATAATTAAAACTTTAGAATCATGGAAATAAAAGACTGCCAGTTACCTATGGAGGGTTCTAAGAAGTCTTATATTATTTACATATTTTTCCCTTTTGTGAGGATGGGAATGGTTTGTGGTTATAGTAACAGTAGTGCATTTAGATGATTTATTTGACTGTTAATATTGACTTGTTCTTACTTGTTTTGATGTCTAGGAGCGCAAAACTTTTGATGAAAAATTTATTCGAATGGATACAAAAAGATTATGCGAGTTGACATCTGCTGCTGACAGCCTTCAGTTAAAACCCTTGGTTGATCTTACCAGTCGTGCACTTGCTCGAATTATTGAGGGGAAAACACCAGAGGAAATACGCGAGACCTTTCATTTACCTGATGACCTCACAGAGGTTTGTTGCAAACAAAACTTCAGTGCTTCCAATCTTCAGTCTGAGCTAGTCTTTTTTCATGCATTTTTTTCTCACAGGAAGAGAAATTGGAGCCTCTAAGAAACATTACTGATGATCCACGCATTCGGCTTTTAAATCGATTATATGCCAGAAAGAGGAAGGAATTGAAAGAGCGAGAGAAAATGAAGGTGGTCGCTTCTACTTCTCCTGGTGCTTGTAGCCTTTTTTTTTTGCCCCTTTTATTTTATGGTTGCATTCACATCTGAATGTTGTGATTTTAGGTTAATTATAATTTGTATTACTTCTTTAAAGTTTAACCTGAATATATATTCCAATAATAGCAAATAAATTCTCTCCCCCAGAATGTTGAGGTTGAGGAGGAGCGTGTGGATGAACGCTCAGTCGATGATCTCTTGTCATTTATAAATGGTGCTGATGGAGGTAAGCCTGCAAAATTTTTAGCCTTCATTCAGAGAAGATTCGATGCTTTACCTTCTTACCAATCTGATAGTAATCAGCTTGTTCAGTCAGTACAGATATTCTAGTGATATTTCATGTTCATTATGGCTCCTAGTAATCCTTCAAGGAATTAATATTTAAATAGCTGACCTTGTCAATTTGGTTTTTCTCATTGCAAGTTTACTGATTATGATACTCTTTACAGATTCAAAAGGTAGTAGAAGTAGTAAGAACAAAAAAAAGAATCGTAGAAGAAAAGACCAATCAAAGGAATCTTCTTCAGACAATTTAAATGATAGCCATAAGAAGGTCAGCATCTGTGTGTTTTTGCACGCTTCAATAGTTGCATGGTCTGTGCTAGCTTAGAACACACACACACACACACAGAGAGAGAAAGGAGGTCTAGTTTTTCCCCTCTTATTATTAGTTTACCATTGTTGATTTCAGGAGATTGACACTTGCTCTTCTGCTTGCCATAATGGGAAGGTTAAAGATATTTTGGTTGCCTCTCCCTGTGAAACTTCAAAGTTGCAAGAATCCGGATCTGCCACACTTTCACCTAAGCTTGATTTTGATGATGCTGATATTGATGATGATTTAGATCCTGCAATGAAGGAGGAACTTGACAGGTTAGATTTCTGTACTGGAGGATCTTTATTGGGATGATAAATTAAATAGCTTGCAGTGAGCATTTCATTTGGACGCTTTGAAGAAGGCAGCCTATCTTTAGACTTCTTAGGGCTCTATTTTGTATTTGAGAGAGAGAATTGTGAGTTTTATATGATTTAAGTTGCAATTTTTTTCTGATTCAGGGAAGTTGAGGACTTTGCTCGTAGATTAAATTCAGATTGGCCAGAAAGGATGCAGGAAATACTTTCTTTGGGCCAAGAAAGAAGGCTAGTACCGTTATCTATGAATGGGAATGGCTCTTTGTGTAAATATTCAGGTAAGTTCTCTCCTAGTTTTCATTTTTCTCATTGTACTTTCCTTTGGGCCTGTCTCTTTTATTCCACTCCACCAACCTCCGCCATGCACACCCCCCCCCCAAGCCCTCCCTTTTCTATAATCTATGCATAATTTGATTGGGATAATCAGATTTGAGGGCTTCAGATATGCTTGAAGTTAGTTAGTTGATGTCATCTTGTAGTATGAGAGTGCCCAAAGTCACCATGTTGGTTGGATATGCAAACAGTTGTATGTTGGAGATACATTGCACATGCATCTTTGGTCTATGATAATGCTGAGAATTTCAATGGGCTTTGGTCATTTTTTCTTGTCAAGGACTTTTTTCCCCCTCCATTGATTTACCATGTGATAAAGCATTTAATGCATTGTTTGATGTCTAAACAGGTTTAGATCGAAGATAATATGAGATAGTTTCCATTCTGAAATTCATCAGCGGCTTGAGTGGTTTGGAGAAGATGCTGCCTGCAGTTTACTGCTGTCATAAGATGGAAGAATTGGAACTTCATTTGGCGTGGATTGCATGTGAGTTTCTTGTCTGTTTGACCATCACCAAAGGCATCATTCTTTCCCGGCATATTTTACGTTGGAAAAGCATTTGAAAAATGGAAAATAAAACTCTGAAGGGACAAATCGAGCACAATTTGCTCTTTTGTCTTCATCTCGATCTGTTGTTGCAGTTGTTTGTGAATTCTCATCAGCGAGCTCATGTACCATCTGGAAATTGCTTCTTTCACAATTTTTTTTTTCATTTTTGGAATATCATTAAGATTTCTTTTTTCCACATTTACCGCATAGCTTCAATGTGGCTTGTTCACAGAGGCAACTAGTTTATGTTCAGTAAAAGCTTTGAGAATATTTTAAATGCATAGTTCTCTTTTTCTTTCTCAAACATTTGTTGATTTTCTTGATTAAAAACTTACTTTCTCGGAAAGCCAGTGGAGAAACTTCTAATGAGGAGGATTAGCACAAGTTTTGTAATCTCATGTGATTTTTCATATCAAGTATTTGAGGAATTGGAGTTTTTGCCCTGCAGCTTAACTTCTTGCGAGGAACTATAATTAAGCATTTGATAGAAGTAGAAATTATATTGCTAATCTTTTATGTTGAGAGGGCAGCTCTTATTTGCTGCTGCTGCTGTTATTATTATGGTGGATTGTAATTAAGATACTATCTACAGATTTTAGTGTCATTGATTCACCATGCTTTCCATGTATATCGGTATCATACTCTGCTTTTCTCAGTTGCTTATCTTCAGCATGGAAAATGCTCTACGAGTTCCATTGCGTTGCTGAATGAAATTGGGGCTAGTAGGGAAGGTAACCACCATAAAGAAATGCGTGTGCAAATGTTACTGCAGGTTCCAAATCCAACGTTGTGTATCGAATTGTAAAAGCTATGCAGTTTTCAGGGGATATATATATACACACACTTATCTTTATTGTACTTATCTTTAGATCTAGTCGTTCTATTACACATCACCGAAAGAACTATAGACTGGACGCAAGCTAACCTTTAATGAACAGTTCATGCAAACCACAGATGATGTTCCTGTGGTGGAGGTTGGTAATAAACTAAAATGAGAGGTCTCGTTTTTTAGTGTACATAGCTTGTTTCCGTCTCTCCCATGTGGTGGTGGTTTCTCCCTTTTCCTTCGCGAGATGGTATTATACTATACAGAGTTTGTGGGTTGCCTTTGTTTTGTAGATCTGGTTTGCTCGATGAGGGTTTATCTTCTAAAGATTTGTGGATAGTTTGCTAGGCGACTGAGCTTCTACCATCAACAGTTAAAAGAAAATTTCCTTGAAGGCAACTGATGGTGCTGGTGCTAGAAGTTGACACGCAGATCAAGGCTTTCCATCCTACTTGAGTTTGAGACTGTCGTGGACGTATGTAGTCTTACTGATTGGCGGTGTACGATAGCTGCTCTCCCCTGATAGTTTAGTTGAGGTTCTCTACAAGAGAAAGAGCTCTAGGTTGCCTTAATATTATTCGGGACTTTCGGTTTTTATGCAATAAATAACAGGAGAAAAAAGAAGAAGAAAAAGACATCCCAAGTTTTGATTTAAGTCATGATAATTGATGGGCCTTTTGACCGTCCAGGAAAGAATCCAACACCTACTATAATCTGGCAAAAATAAGTGCAAACAAGTCACAAATTAATCCTTGAAGTTCCAACAGGTTCTATTTTATTCTATTGCTTTCCCTTTTTCACAGAATACAGTTTATATAAAAAGCACTTTCAGTTTTTAATCTTATACCCAGAGTAATACTTCTTGAAGGCTTTTGGAAGAAAAACAGGTAACAAGAACCCAAAAAGGTTGAAGCACCAAAACGCCATATTAGCTACTGCAAGAGATCTCCCGACATGCAGCCTCCGTGGAGATCCGTCATAGTCCTGTCTCCCTTTCGAGATCTCATTCCTCAACCACTCCACAATGGTAAATATTCTCCTTGAATTATAGAAAACCGGCACGAAAACCCTTATAGGTAGTGCAAAACTGTCAGAAAACGCCACTCCTTCCATGAAAACTTGACTCGCTAAGAGGAAGACATGCGGTGCGGCTGCCTTGATCCCCTCTTTATCACCTTCAAAGATGCCTTCCAAGATATAAGCTATGGGGAGATATAGGCCAATGATAGCACCAACAGACACGTAGAGTCGTAAAATCTTATTATTTGGATCGAAAATTAACGATTCCTTTGATGGGTTGACACAGGGGAATGCAACTTTAGAGATGAAATACATGTAGATGATGGAGAAGACAACGAAAGCGAGATCTTCTGGACTCACCATGCCACTTACAGCAAGGAAGGTGATAAGAGCCAGGGCATTTAGCTGGGTGAAGCTCAAGAAAACAGCTTTTTTGGAGGGAGTAATGTTTTGGCCCTTTTTCGGGGAAGAGACATCTTGAATATTCTGTTCCTGTTCCTCTTCCTTAGGAAGGCTTATGCCACTGCTGGCCGGACCAACCCCCGCTGACATTTCTTTGTTTCTTTAATTTGGTTTAGAGAGAGGAATTGGGTTGTGATTTTCTTGATCGGGAAGAGTAGGGTTGAAGGCAGGAGACAGTATAGAGATGAATACTGTGAAGAGACTTTGAAAGAAAATTAAGAGGAGATGATTGGAGAAGAGTATAAGGTTGCCGAAGTGTACAAGTGGCAGTGTCTCAGTTGTTCAAGGTTGAGTGGTGGTTAGTTTGGTCAATCTCTGAACTATTTTGCAAGGCATTAGATTCGTTGTTGGGTCAAATGCTCTGGTATAGTATTGCTGCTAAGCCATGCAAAATTACATGCATACCATTGATTTATTTTGAAATGTGAAATTAAATTGAAATTGATTAAACCATTTTTATTAATCAAAGCAAAAAATTTTAAAACTGTATCAAAATTAAAATTCTAAAAATTTAAATGAAAATTTAAACCTAACCAGAATTGTGAGGATTATGTGATTTTGGTTCTCTTTGGATTTAGACGATAAGCATTGATTTGATTTTCAATCCAAAATCTACTCAAATTTAATTTCGCTATCCCCCATGGCATCTTCAAAATCAAATGCTATCGCTAGTGGTTACTTTATAAAATGTTAACGCTCTCTTGAAACTATTCATTATTCCTACAGTAATATTAAACTATTACAAGGGTACCAACTTCAAAACTCAGAGTAAAAAGAAATCAATAGTTCATATGAAGTTTTTAATATTCATATTTTTCTTTACGGGATTGGGCTAATCTATTGATCATGCAGGTAGAGCACTGCCAAAAAACCAGCCCAACATTCTTTCCGTTTTCAAGAAAAGAGTTCAGATCCCAAAAGATATGCTTGTTAGTGTTAAAACCAACCAACAAAAGAATAGCCAATTCAAAAACTAAATTAAATAATAACAAAGAAAAATAATTCTAGAAAACATTTATTACAGCAGAAAAAAAAAATAATTTTGGACCACTACGCCAAATGTAATGCACTAATAAAATCAACTATGACAACTAAGTATTTTCTGGCAAAAAAATAAAAAAAAAGACTTGCAGGGGGTGAGAGAAGAAAAAATATATAGCTAAACTTCATTTTTCTGACAGAAGACCTTCGGTAAAACTGGAACCTCTGCTAACAAAGTAACACAATTAAACTGTGCACATCTGTATAACAGAAAAGCAAAAAAATGAAACAAAAAGTGAAAATCTTCTCTTCACCACCTTCAGCTTTATTAGGAGATAGTTTTCTGCTTGGGTATATACTTTAACTTGACACCCTTCTCAGGCTTTGTTCTGAACTTGGCTTTACTGGCTCCAGCGATACAAGATTCATGCAACCCTGCTTCAATAAACTGATTCTCCACATTGCCAAGAAGACTACATGTTTTAATATCTGATGACTCAGCTACATCTACTATACAATCATTCTGAATCTCCCTAGTTTCTGAAGATTTTGAGTCTGGACATAGAACCAATTTGACATGCTCAGCCGCAATTGCCTCCTTCCATCCTGCATGAGATTTATAAAGAGAAAGCAAAAGTTACGATCGAACATAAAGGGCAGAAATATCTTCTCGATGGTAGGAAAGGACTACTGTTACTGTGTGTATAAACAAATTAAACTCACTCTCTGCAAGAAACGCTCTTGCAGCATGGCACGAGAAGTGCATGTTTCCTTGACGCGGAGTCTCCTGGAGGAGTGGGAAGCTGTTCCCTGTTATGCAATTGTTGTCATCTGCAAAACGCAAACTAATAAAGCTTTCTTCAGATGGCGTCTGATCGTCTCCCTTACCAACAATCCCATCAACTCGAAACTCTTTAACTCTATGTTCAACTGATATTGGATCTTTGGTTCCATTTCTACTCACAGGCCTCCAAAGCTTTATTGTTGATCGGTTTGCACTAAAATGAGAAGATTCAAGTCTATTGTGCTTATCCTGAACGCTGTTTATTTTTGGCAATTGATGCTCAGACAAACAATCATCTCCAGCTCCATCAAAATCGTTAACCTCATCTGGACTACAGTTTCCAAGCGCAACAGATATAGAACCAATCAGAACTTCATGCTTCTTATTGTGATCAGGCAAGCTTATTGCTTCTTTCTGCACTCTGGTTTTCAAACCATCACTGCTATAATCTGGTTTAGGCTTTCGGCTCCATTTTCTGTTGCCATTCATAGAAGGCACTGGTTTTGAGTCCCCATGACTATGCTTCTGCATGCCACTAGCTTTTGGTCCCTGAGAATTCTTACTTGCATGGAAACCATTTGGAACATAATGCCATTGTGATTTTGGAGACAACTGCCAGCGAGTAACCACAAAGTGCCTACGACTATTTCTTTGTACTGACCGCCTTTCAACATTATGACTAGAGCCAGGATCACTACCAGACCCTGTCTGAATTTCCAAATCCACATCTTCATCCATGCTTGGCAGTTGGAAAGGCTCGAAAGGTGAGGGAACATGACTTGTTTGTGCCTCCAAAAAATTCATACCAGAATCAGGTGCAGTCAAAGCAAATTGTTCAGCTGAAGACATCTCCACTGCATCATCAATCTGCTCTTTGAGACCTGCCTGCTCCTCTTGCCTTTGCTCCTTAGCTTTATGCTCTTTCTGCCTGAGTTTTTTTTGCCTCTTCTTCTCCATAAGCTCAGCTTGTCTGCAGACAGTTAAGAGACAATTTTAAAAATCAGTTAGACAGGCAAAACACAGAAGAAGAATCCTTAAAGATTCCAAATACTGGTGAGGCAAATCTTAGGTTTTGAAGAGTTAATCATCACTTTGATAATTCAAAAAGTTACCTAGTAGAGTTTAAAGAACAGTCTGGCCTTCAAAATTAGGTATCTGTGGAGCTCATGAGCAAATAAGAATATTAAGATACTTTTATTTCGAGTGTCTTCCTACTACCTCATGCTTTAGAAAATTTAAGAGAAAACTCCTAGTAGGATATCTTGTGTGTCTCCTCTCTCTCAGTCAATAAAAAACAGAATGACTCGTACATGTAGGTGCATCCTAATATTTAAGTCAATTGTATGTTTCATAAACTAAGAAAATTTAGTTCCAAACTTTGCATCTAACATTCATCATCTTTCTATGGGAAAAAGGGCTGATATGGTCCTATTGTTTTGCCACCTTGTAAATTAGTATCCTAACCTTCCCCAACCCAAAATTAAAATTCATGCAAAGCAGATTCATTAATGGTCAAAGTACTGCAGACATACAAATATTCATTCTGGAAGTACAAAAGCAGGCAACATGACAAGGAATATCAATGTCCATCAAAGCAACTGATGAACATAGCCAAATGCATAGAATGCACCTTCTCTGAGCAGCTTCTTCCTCTTCCACCAGCAACTTTTGGCATCTTAAAGCTTCAGCATCCTTGTCAGCAAGCCATGCTTTAACCTGAATACACAGATAAACAGTTATTTAATAAAGTGTACACTAATACTTAACATTTTGCCTCAGATTATTATGATACACCCACAGCGAGAGTGGTGCATATGATCAGATTTCTGAGCATGAACTTCCAAAGCAATGTCATGCGGACAATAATTGAAAATAAAAGAATAAAAATGAAACAAACAGATACCAATTTCTGTTCCAGCAGAAAGCTTGTGCAAGCAACTAAATTTTTAGTTTCCAGACCAATCTTCCCAGCTTCTCCATCAAAAATATATTTCTGCATTGATACAGCTGTTCCACACAGGAATGTTTTTTCACTTGCATCATCAAGGACGCTGAACAGTTCCTCAGAAGACAAAGGAAACCTGGAAGACCTAGCTTGGATAATATCCTGAAAAGAATTTTGATAATATCACATGCTTAGCATAAATAATATGGAAGATGAAAACAAATTAAATCTAAAAGTTAAAAGAACAAACAAACAAAGATATTTCCTCTTACCAAAAGGGCGGAGCCAGCCCTCAAACAATATTGTGGAAGAGAAGAAAATCCTGGTTTCCGAATAAGTGCCAACATTGATTTTATAATTGAAGAGCCTGCAACTTCCTAGTGGGTAATTACAACAAATGGAACAATTGTTTATATAATAGTCAAGTACACATGAATTATGAAACTCAGAATATTTGTTATTGAATTTTCCAATGACATCCCCGTAACAAGCTATACTGCAATAATTTCAGAACTGTAGAACAAATGAATTTCTTGAGCAATTCCTAATCCAGATAAAGATTAGCAACAAATAAAGATACAAAAAAGCATAAAGATCAGCTTATATGAGAAGCTAACACCCCAAACCAATTTATGCCAACATTGTTATAATGCCTAATAAGATACTAAGACACCACCTTCTTTAGATATTATCTAAAACCAAACACAAATCCAACATCCCATCCCCTCCCAAAGAAAAAGAAGACAAAAAAGAAGGTGCCAACATTGTTATAATGCTTAATAAAGATACAAAAAAGCATAAAGATCAGCTTCTATGAGAAGCTAACACCCCAAACCAATTTATGCCAACATTGTTATAATGCCTAATAAGATACTAAGGCACCACCTTCTTTTGATATTACTTAAAACCAAACCCAAATCCAACATTCCATCCCCTCCCAAAGAAAAAGAAGACAAAAAAGAAGATGAGAGATGAAAGTGCTTTAGAAATAACTTCACCGCTAAAAATGTAATTTTGAAAATAATAACTTCGAAATAAACAAAATGAAATGTATTTCAGCACAAACAGGTAATAATGCATAGCAGATCCACTAACCACTATACTGGAACTGGATAAGCTACTGGAAGTTTTAAAATCATGCAAACAGATATGGCAGATAAATAAAATACCTCCAGTGTCACATCCTTGAATGATAAAATTTCCTTCGCCTCATCCTCAGAAAGCTGCAGAAGAACAAGTCAATAAAGCATGATAAAGGAAGTGAGGCCTCCCATGAAACTTCAAAGGGAAAAAGATATATTTATTTACCTTGTCCCAAAAGGTTCCCAATAGATCCCTATTCTTGGAAGAACCCTAGAAAATGTAAATGTCCACTAAAATGTATAAAATGGATGAAAAATAACAAAATAGGTAGTTAAAGAAGCAAGTAAGCAACTTTAGTAAGTATATCAAGATTGACAGGATAGAGATCAACCAGATTTTCAAGTTTGAAAATGCCTTAAACCAATAAATAAAACAGTTGACAATTAAATATACAGACACTGCAATAAACCAACAGAAACCTTGTCAAGTTTTTTCAATCGATGATGCACACGTATGTGTCTTCTGTAGTTAATGGATGAAAAGAACTCTCGTGTACACTTTTCGCACTTCTGCATCTGCACCTTCAAAGGAGTGAGCAAAGGCCAACCTGGGAGATCTGAGAGAAAGAGAGATAATAAAACAAACTCATGGGTTCAATACCAAAAAAAGCCAAATCATAATCATGAACCCAGATCACTGGATTATGCATGAAACATATTTGTGTGATCATTGCCCTGAGCTAAGGCAACAACAGCCTGAGAAGATTTGAGTCGCACCATCCATTCATAGCACAGACATTGTTTCCCTACAGAAAACCACCGATTCTAGATGTTGAAATTATTCCTCAACCCTAACCCTAGATGCATATGGACTAAGATCCTTCCTAAAAATATGTCCATTCAATTCCATGCAAGACGTAACAGTTAAAATCATAGCAAAATTAGCAAGTACCTTGCTGATCTAGAGCATGTAGTAATTGGATCCACTGTACTGGGCTATCACCAGCCCGTGAGAAAGAAAGGAAGGGCTCTTTCCCAATTGCTTGCCTGATAAATGTGTCTAGGGAATCATTTCCCTCCTCTGTTTTCATCACATCTGTATTGTTTGCCGCCTTGAGTTTTCCAACTGGCATTTATGCACACAAAATCCAAACCTAGCAGCTCACTGAAAGCTACTGTATAAAAGACCAATACTCATTAAATCCTGCAAATAAGCACTAGATGAATACACAAAGAAAAATGCAATTCTTAAGAATCTGTTCAATGTTGCAATTTATTGAACTAACATGGAGATGAATACATCCATTACAACGAAGAATTGGTAATAAAAAACCTACATAGGTCTCCAAAATCTTTTATGATCTCAAAGATGATCTTGCAAAGACTTCAAAATATAAAAAAAAAATAATAATTCATGGAAAACATTCTCTCTCCCAATCATCATTTTTTTTTCTGAAACAAGCAACTGCTAACAACTAAATCATACGACTCATACTGAATATTGCAACGAAGATTCATGCAAGACAAATTCTAACAATATTCAATCCATCTCCTGAGACATCATAATTACCACCAAACTTACCATAATTAGTCCTTGACTCCAGGCACTAAAAAATACATAATATTCACTAGACACCAAAATTTTTCTAAATAGTTTGTTCATGCTTTTTTTTTTCAGATGTGGCTGTGTATCCACCAACAGCCAGCTGCAATCTACTACTACACTAATTTGGAGTAATTTTCAACAGAACAAATTCCGAATGTAATAAGTCATTGTGCCTGCAAACTGTATGACCTATGCAGAGGGCACATCCATATCTAAAATAGAGCAAGCATGAGCTTCAGACAGACATTTCCATACCAACATTGTGGTATGTTAGAGAGTTAATAAGTCCAGTAGCATCTATTCAGACAACGACATAAGCTCTCCATTCAGAATGCAAATGCACAAAGCTATCTTCCTGCTTCATTCTAGCTTCAGGAAACAATTTGAAAACTCAATTACACAATAACAATCAACATATTCTGCTCAAGGTAACCGGCAACAACCTTTTATATAGAAAAATCTTATAATGATGAAACTACCTAAGAATTAACAGTTCCGTAATAATAACAAACTAGCCAACGAATACAGATAAAAATTAAATCTTTTAAACCACTACAGAGTCCAGCATTGTAGAACTCTAAGACATGGGTAAGAAAACACAGAATTTACAAAGAAATTCACTAAAAAATCGATATGCTATATACCAGATCACAAAAACGAGAGAAGCACAAGCTATATTTGATTATGCATGAAACCAACGGCATAGAAGATTAAAGTTAAATTTCCATCTAGCAAAACAACAAAAACAAATTGAAAGACAATTTAAGAGTCTATAGCGACTATTAACATAAATGACGGTGAATTTTTCACACTTCAAAAATAATATGTTAAAATTTATAATTAAAATTCTTCGCTTGCGCCTAGTTCGGCAGCTAAAGGATGGAACAACAATTAAACACGTAGGTAATGAATAGAAAAATAATAAAAAGCATAAAAAAGAAAAGGCCGCCAGTAATCGCGTCGCGTGATCTGTGATCGAAACATAATAGAGTATATACTTAAAGGGCTTTAAATGCCAAAAAAGTGAGTGGAGTGATCGGCTAACGTACCAGTGAAAGGAGGAGAGAGAGATCGGAACTGAGGGAGAGAAGATCTCCGGCGATCGAAGGGAATTGGAGTCACCAGGGAAGGATATTAGGAAGCGTTTGGAGGGAGAGAAAACAGCCGAGGAATGGAGAGAAAGTTGATCGGCCTAGAACCAGGAAAAAGGAAAAGGAAGAAGAAAGAGAAAAGAGGGAGTTTCGACTCGAGGTCGAGGGAGCGAAATGCAGGAGAAAATAAATATACCAAGGCTACTACTTATACATAGAAAAAAAAAGTTTAAAAAAATAATAAAACATGTGCATGACATGGGGAGATCGATTCCGCCTTCGGGTCAAGTTAGATCCTATAATGTGGGCCTAAAAAGGCCCATCATCATTATCGTCGAGGATAAACATTGGGTCGCTGATTGGATAAACTATATAAAGCTCTAAGAGCTGTGTTCGATTAATTTATTACTTGCTAAATTTTAAGTACACTTCTTTACTCGTTCGTCATCGTTTAACATGCTCGCAAATCCTACATGAAATCGGGTGGTCATTATCAAAAATTCTGTTCCTCCAATTGCATTCAGACAATTCATAACCACTTCATTTACAACATTATATAAATTTTCATGCAATCGAAGGTAAAAATTTTACTACTTTTATCCAACTCTACTTGTTTATTGGGCGTATTTAAATATATGTTGTTCTATACAAACAGCATGCTCTTGCTCTATACATCGTGTTATGTTTAATTGGTATCAAGGACTGCGGTGGTTAAAAGTATAAAGCTCTCATATTATGATGGAAATTCACCAGCGTTGCCGCCACTCATGAATTGCCTGATGAAGAGCATGATTAGGAAGTAGGTCGCAGTGTGCAAGTATAAGATTTGTCATGGGGGAAGTATTGTGGCCACTTTTCAGCCATCCTCTTATAGCCTCCGCATCATATGTGAAACCATCTGCCGCGATTTGAGGATCTTTCATGACTTCCTGCAAATCCAAACACATTAGCCATGGTCATAAGACGCATAATGATAATGGAAATCAATTCTAGTTGCCTGCCTATGAGACCAGAGACAGGAAAAGATGGGATTGAGCAAGCAATCTGTAACAAGTTACATAAAGCATTCTTCAAACTAACGCAACTTCCTGCCCTTTAAACCCTTCATCTTTCTTCCACGGTGCATTCAAGTGTAAAAGATTAAATGCAAGAGCACCTCTACTTTTGCTTCTTTCCATTGAAAAATGTAAAAGATTAAATGCAAGAGCACCTATACTTTTGCTTCTTTCCATTGAAAAAAATGTATTTTGGGACTATTTACTGGAAACCAAAAAGGTATAGAAGCACAACTTAACCCACCACCTGGCTATGCATTGCTCCTCTAGTAAAGATGCACCAGTTTAATATAAAATGTTCCATCATGTTTTGAGTTTATTACCTGAAAAATGGGACAGACAAAATGGGAAGGAATGCGTTGTAGCTCCTTCGAACCTGAGCAGGGTCCTGAATCAGTACATGAAACTCTCAACGGCTCAAGCACGCTCCACACTTCTGACACAAGGTCTGGTCGATTTAATCTATTATTCTCACAGCAGTTCAACGCCAATTTAGCTAGCAGTTCAGCGTGCCCAATTGGCCAGTCCCCAGAAGAACAATCCAAAACTGCTCCTAAGTTGTCTTTTTCTAATGCACATTTTACATCTTTCACCAATCCTGAAACTGGTCTCCCAGTCAAAAGTTGCAATAATATAATTCCAAACGAGTAAATATCCGATTCTGGAGTGAGTGTCCCTGTCTCTAGATATTCTGGATCAGCATACGAAGATGTTAAATTGGGCTTAGACTTGTTAAATGTTGGACTGGTGTTTCCCAGTTTTTCGCCTCGTGAGATCAAATAAAAGATACCAAAGTCATTGAGTTTGCTTTCAGAGTTAGCATCAAGCAGGACTTTGGATGGTTTCAAATTTCCATGTATGATACAGGGCTTGTTGGAATGAAGAAAGATAAGAGCAGAGCATATCTCAGCAGCAACCCGTATCCGAGTATGCCATGGAAGTGGGAATCTCTTATTTTTGCTTTCAAGGCAATCTTCAAGACTTCCATTTCTGAAATACTCATAGACAAGTGACCTTGACTCCAGGCATGTTCCAATTAAAGTTACCAGATGTGGATGCCTCACCCTACTCAAAATCTCCACCTGAAGTTCGGCCCCAGAAGAAAATGATGAGTTTTAAGTTTACCATTTGTTGTCACAAGTCTGGCAGTATGCATGATCAATATAGCCTTAACCAGGAAGGACTTGTTACAGCCAGAATTATTTGATACAGGATAAGAACAAAGTAATCCAGAGAGCCAAGTTCTCAGAAAAAAAAATGAAAGTAATTCTAAAAAACTTTACTGATCTCAATAAACCAATACAAAATATGTACATATCCTAAGCCCAATACTAATTTAATTCTAAACAAGGAAAAAACAATAATAAACATAATAATAACACAATTCTTAACGACAAACCTCCAAGCTTCCTAATTCTACAGTGAATTCCTAAACTTCCAATACTGCATCATTATGCTTCCTTAACAAATACTTTTAGGCTCAACTTCATTCTCTGGTAGAAGTTCAATTGATTAATATTAAAAAAGAATTGCTGAATAGTTGCATTTATTTATGTAGTAAATGAGAACTTGAGAGAACAAATCCAGAGGATTGCCAGATAAGTGGAGAAGGCATGCACAAACATCCAGTGCAACCATGTGCCAAATTTTAAATGAGCAAAAACTTATACAGATAACTCCAACACAAATTTGACCATTTATCCCACTATAATAAATGATATAAATTAATTATTTATCACGCGTATGACTAAACAATATTATTATAATGAACTATTAGAGAGTGATAGTATTACCCCTTTCTGGAAATCTAACTGGCTTTGAGAGCCATAAGAGGGTAACATCTTGATGGCGACATGAACATGACGAAGGATCCCTTTGTAGACATTTCCAAATCTTCCCTCTCCAATCCTCCAGGATGGGTCGAATTCCTGAGTTGCCTCATTGATCTCCACAAAAGAGAATTCGAGGATTTCAGACCTGCAAAAGCTTGAAGCTTCCACTTTGGCTAATTTCTTTACCCTATTAGTTTCCCTTATTGCATTTTCATACTCTATCTGTGCTGCATCTCTTCTTTCTTTGAAACGTATTAAAAGTTCCACAGCTGAAATGATTTTCTCCTCCAAATCCTTCACATTCTGATTGGACTCTGCAAGTTGGCTCTGAAGTGCAGACTTCTGCTCCTGGACCAACAGGAGTTCTTTCATAAATTCCTCACGTTGATTCTTTGTCCTTTCTATTTCTTGTTTTTCCCTTGCCAACAATCCCTCCATCTCTTTTCTTAGGCTCATCTCCTTGACACACAAGTTTTCTAATGCCTTTGCCTGTAAGAGGAAAGATGCCCACAAGGTTAGGGTCAAAATGAAGTTGATTTAGTGATAAAGTATAAATACATGCACTGAAGAAAAACTTTCTTTGCCTGACTTGATACCACGCAGAATGAAATTTCCCCAGTTTTCATTATGTCGATACTAAAGGGATAATAACAGACCTTTGTTAAGGGCAGTATAATTTAACTCGACTTGTTTCTCATGTTTATGAAAAAATGAAAAGAATAATGCTAATCAGGAGTAGCCAGGTTGGTTTTCCTACTACTTTAAAGTGTAGGAAGTAGGTGAGATCTTCAATTCAAGTCCTCCCGTCTACCCATTCTGAAATATTCACTTTCATGGTGAGAGTGGGAGAAGGCTGCCACACCTTGTGTAGCACATCAATACTCAACAAAGAAAATGAAAGAATAATTTATGGTAGTATATCTCATTCTTTTAGTCATTAGATTTATGAAGAAGAAAGGTCTACTTTCCTGAACTTGACAAAACCACCCCATAATCCCGACAACATTGAGTAGGCTACCAGAAGCTTTTTGTGCCATACCATTCTACCTCGATAAATATACTGTTTATTTTCCAGCATTCAGGCTGTATTTCCAGATCTTCCCTTGTTTCTCTTTGTGCTTTCTAGATGTTCTAAATCATGCCTCTCATCTGGTGTCACAATTAACAAAACAAGTTGAACATCGAGCTACACTTCTCATTGTTGAATTAGTATCTCTTATGGGACATGTAGACTGCAAAGATATTGGAATACTTGTCCATGTAAAAGGATATACTAGAAGACTAAGATTCTGAATTTGAACCTCTATCAAGGCATGGATAATTCTAATACAAAGAGAAAGTATAGCGTAGTTGCTAAATTTGTGTTATAACCTGGAATTATTGCCACTTCCTCAGGCAACAAAATTTAATGGACTTTATCCTAATAACTTCTGCAACCCAATAGAAATTAAAGAAGAAAAGAGCACAAGTAATTATCATAAGATATATTTTGCCTTGCATTTGGCCTCCATAGTATCATCTTCCTCTTTCCATCGCTTCATTGCCTCTTCAAATGTCTTTTTCTTTGAGTCTTTAGCATCTAGAATTGCTTGCTCTAGTATATGAGAAGTATTTTCAGTTGTTAGTCCTTTATTGTCTTCTTCCTGCAAAAGTGGCAGACCATAATAACCACATCAAAGAGTTTAAAATGGAAGAGCAACATATCAACCATGCCCTTAATGATACATATGAATAAAAGAGCATATATTAAAATATATTCTGAAGTTGTGAGACTCTCTTGTTATCTCTCCCTTGCAGATCTTTTTATGGTGCAATCCACCAAATGATACACAAAAATGTAAATAATCCAGCAATGTTCAAAGGGCTTCTCTCTTTTTTTCTTCTTAGGAAAAATATGAGTATGTGAGATAAAATTGGTTTATTGTACTGAAGCCTCATATTATACCGTAGTAAGAACAATGAATAATAAAGATCATCCCGAGAGTTGTGAAATAAGGAATAAGAATTAATTTTCAAACCTCATCTGCCAGAAGCGGCATGGTTTTGGAAGTTCTAAGGACTATATTGCTTGATTGATTAGAATGCACTGCATGATAATTGAATCCTTCCAATATTTCCTCCAAGTCATCAGCATCTGCATGACATCTCTGTGACTAAGTTATTCATCTAGCACTCCTTTAAGAAAACAATTCTAAACAATTTCCATATATGAACTACATGCACCAGATTCATGAAAGTAATAATCTTGTTTGTTAGTAGTAGTAAACCTACCTAGAGACCTATGGGTCCGTTTATATGGTTCCAATGCCAAGTGCTCTGATTGCTCTTCTGATTCTGAATTCAGCAACAGCAATGGGAGGCTAATCTCTGATTCCAGTCTGTCCTTTCTACCATCCCTGATTTCATTTATTCCTTTAGTAAGCAGCAGTGATAGTTGTACCAAGGGATGCATAAAACTAATAGAAAATTAAAGACAATCTAAACAAAACTGAACTTCATATTAACTCAATTTAGAAAAACTCTACTCTTAACAAAAATGAACTTCATATTAACTCAATTTAAAATAATTCTATGACATTTTTATAGTAGGCATGTGAAGCTTAAGGTAACTACATATTTTTTTCAAATAACTAGAAACTCCATGGAATATATCATAGGAAATCGGTTAGTAGGTTTCAGACCCCAATTTCATGATATTCAGATGAAAACTGGTGCCTTTATGCATATGTAAATGCAAATTTTCAACTCTGTAACTGGATTAACTCACTCAGAGGTTCCAATATTGATAGACCAACTAAGCAAGATTGGAAATTCCACAGCAATATATTAATAGACCATGAACTGCAAGAAAAGATCGATCCAAGAAAAAGGCCCTTGAAACCTGCAGTTTTAAGGCAATTAACTAAGTGAAGAAAACATTTTAGAATTTCAAACATGCCTTGTATAGATGAGACAACCCTTGCAAACAAACCAAATATGACAGGAAATAGGTGCATGTTGATGCACAAACATTGCTTTCTTGGACTTTATCCCTTCCAATTGCCTGCAATAGCAATCAAATCTTCAGTTTCAGTAAGATTTTAAGATGGCCCCTAATAAGCACATAATGACACTAAACAATGAGTAACTGTTTAAGCATTCATACTTTGAATAGTACTTATCAGCTGCTGCTCCCATGACAAGCCATCTAATGTTGTACTGAGCAATCATGTCCACAATCCCCCTCTCAATACTGTCCATCTCAATCCATACTTTATCTGTTCTAACCTATTGTAGTAAATCAATATGTTAGCAAACATATTGGCATGCCTGATTACTTGCCCAAAATCAGAGTCAAAAGAATCACTGAGAATTTTGAAAATAATTATCAATACATTAATTTGGCTTCTCTCTTTTTCTTGCTGTGTATTCCATCAATAAAATTTATAGGTTTCATATATAAGAATAAAATTTAATTTCAAAGCTGATTCATATCTTTAGTAGTAACTATAACTAGAAAAACAAGAACCGGAAAAAAAAAAAAGAAAAAAATAAGAATACCCCTTCTCGGGCAAGAATGAGACAGTATTGGTGTAGAACATCGTGCATCTTTTTCTTTTCTAGCTCATGGAATGCCTTAAACACATCTTGTTTCGGTTTAGTCACAGCAAGGTTTGTGTCAGCTGTAAAGAGAAACATCAAATAAAGCAATTATATTACACCGTCAGAACAAGAAGAAGGGCTATAAATTTCCAGAAATGGAAAAAGAGAAAATAAAGTGAAACACTACTGACTTAATAATAAAGCATTTATCTGGAAATGCCTTGTATAATTCGATTCTTTATTCAATATCAGATCATCAGAAAAGAAAACTAAGATAAAGGAAGCTCAACTGACTCTAAAACCAGCATTGAGCTTGAATGATTCTGTGCACAATAAATCTTACTAATTCCAGAATATTGAAACGACGAAACACAGTTTTTCTTTTCAAAGTCAGAATTTCTTTTCCCTTTATTATGTCAGCTACCAATCACCAAGCGCGGATGAATAAAAAATTAATACCATTAAATAGGATTCAAGGAAGCTCACTCAATGAAACACCATTAGCAGGCTGTTGAACATGGAGGAGGCATATCTTCTTCCCTGCAAAGCTCTGAACAGCCCAAAACAACGCCGTTTTACTCTTCTCAACATTCTTCCCCACAGCAACAAATAAAGTATCTTCCACATCATACTCCATCTGTTCCATAATCCCATCAACACTCCCCATTTCTCCGTAATTAAGCACCAAATCGTTATTGCAGAGTTGGAATTGAGACTTGTAAATGGGTATTCGAGCTGAAAACTCAGTAAGAGATCGAGTCGTGAACTCGGGCAGAAGCCAGAAATGACAGCTTTTTGACGAACGTCTTTGGTGGTTACTACGAATGGTTCGCCTACTTTTTGAAGAAAATGAAAAAAGAAGAGTATGACTGTGTGCCGGATGTTCGAGACTTAATCAGAAGCGATTATTATTGCCTATATAAAAAGAGTCAAAATGGCGCTGATTTTTATGTCCGTAATTGGACCGTAATTGTCATAATGAATAGGGAGGAGATGTACGATTCCTAGTAGAAGTGGGCCTATGCTTCTTCGATTGAATTAGGTTAGGACAGAAACGGAACGGCCCATTAGAGTCCCATGACGGATTGGTGTCCAAATCCACAATTTCCATTATGGAGGAAAGTTTCCTTCTTTGTCCAGCAGCACAAAGACGGGGCACAAGAGCACAAGTAATTATTATAAAATTAAAAAAAAAAAATATATATATATATATATAATAATTGTATTTTAATTATTATATATTGTGTAATGTATTAATTATTTTATATATTTCAATAAAAAAAATAATCTTATTATTTTATGTCAATATTAATAATTATAAATAATTGATTAGATATTTATAATGTATCAGCTAAATTTTATAATCGAAATAGTTATGCTATTCAACTCCTAAATTAAACAGCCCCTAAATTTATATTACATCTGAAAAAAAATACGTAAGGCTGGTAACAATGTGGTTACGGTTTTCTAACGTCCAATACGTGGAACAATGTTCAGTCAAGACTCGCTGCGCGTTAGTCCAAGGCAGCAGCAGATAAAGAAGCCGCCATTGTTTTCTCTGGTTTTCTGTAAATTCTTAGTAAAGAAACAGAGGATTGGAATTGAAGAATATGGACAAAAAGGCAGAGATTAGCACTGGAAAAAAAGTAATGTCACCGTGTGATGTTGAGGCTCTAAAGAAATGCTTGGAGGAGAACAAGGGTGACTACATCAAATGTCAATCGCAGATTGAGGCCTTCAAGTCTTCTTGTTCCCTCAAGAAACCATCTTCTTCCGTCCAATCTTCATCTTAGGAGGAGGATATTGGATCTTCGATGGGGCTCGATCCTATTATTCATTTCTTTCATTTATTTGTGTATTCGCGAGAACACAGTTTCATACCCAGTTGTTTGTCGGTGTTTTTCCTGTTTAGTAGCCCTGTTTGCAACTCTTGAATCTTGTTATTTGCAACTCACATGTCAATCCTTAATCTTATATTTTCCTTAGTGAATCCCTTCGATCCCTAATTTTTATGTTCTTAATTTCTTAAATTATAGGCATTTCTATCATTGTATTGATATTTTTTCACTTTAACTAATGCACAAATCATGTAAAGAAGAATTATACTACAAATGAATCAAGGAATAACTCTTCAACCCTGTGCTCGTCTCGCTTCATGCCATCTTCACTACAAACATCATCATTGATCATCCCTATGTGACTTCTTGAGCGCCATATGACCATATTCATCCTTGTCAAAAAGGTGTTCGATCAATTCATCCCAGTTTTCTTTTGACTTGCTTTGCCTTGAAGAGCTAAAAGAAGATTCCCCACTTGATCTTTGTGATTCATCTCCTTTGTGTCCTCCTCCTTCCTCTTGCTCATCAAAAGTTCCATACTGAGAAGGTGAATAAGCATGCGGCACAGACAGTGTAACCGCCCTCTGTAGTGCAGCCTTGTA
Organism: Cnidoscolus chayamansa; assembly: GCA_948266635.1. NCBI lineage: Eukaryota > Viridiplantae > Streptophyta > Magnoliopsida > Malpighiales > Euphorbiaceae > Cnidoscolus > Cnidoscolus chayamansa. The sequence goes on along the minus strand of CAOGCB010894664.1, from coordinate 3,394 downwards.
CTCCTCGGTATGCTCTCTAGCCATAGTTTTCTGCCTCTCCATCCTTTGCTTTGCTGGGATCTCTATGATATGGTCTTTCTCTAGCATTAGCTGAGTTCATGATAAGTGGGGATGTAAGAATAGTAAATAATAAATACTTGCTCGGACCAGCAAAAATATCAAAGTTGTAAGAGACATAAAACTTGCATTCAGAGCCCTCGAGGCTTCTCTCTCTATCCAAATTATTGCATGGTCAGAAGTGGCATTACAGGATAGAACTACATGCTCGAACCTGCCATCTACTGGTACTGCTGTCCTCACAACTGGAGGGAATCTTCCCAATCTGCAAAAAGAAATTCATGCATGGACCATTATTGAAATGAAATGTTCCTGCTCTAAATAGCAGAGCCCAAAGACACCAGATGCTATTATATAATCACCACTTCTCTCTTCAATCATTCGTAGACTAAACCCCTGACAGCCAACCCAATCAGGCACAAACTGTATGATTTATCTAATGAAAAAACATTACTAGTTTACAAATATGAAACATCAAGAATGTTTTCCTACAAAAGAACTAGAAAAGAAAATATAATATGTCTTTTCCTCTCCCTTCCCCAATTCTTTCTTTCATTTAATCAACCTCTCTTTCCATCCTTCTCACTCAATAGAACTAAGCTCACTGTTGTAATTATACCTGAAAGGTTTTCTCTCAACAATATGATAGAGCCGACCAGGTGCATAAAGCCTCCTCGGATCTTTGAGCAAATGCTTCTCGGGTATACATGTATCCCTCATGCATCTTAGACATAGTAGGCATGGCAAACTGTCAAACAAAACGAAAACTAGCACAATCAAACGATAAAAATGAAGAGAAAAAGGGTTCAAAACTAATAAAAAAATTCAATTAACCCTTAATCTCAAATTAGTTGGGATTAGTTGTATGGATACTTTTTCGCCACATGTTAAACTAAGATTCAGAAAAGGAAAATGGATGTCCTCAATCTTCGAGAAATCAGCCAAGTTAGGTACTTGGCTAAATATAACCCTTCTCTAAAACAAGTGCAAGGCCTTCATTTAATCGTTCATTTTAAATTTATTCCTTTTGTGCTTCAAAAGTTGGCTCTGGGGACATAGTCCTGCCTTTTTAAAGAGGATTACTAGTGTGCACATCACACTTATAAGATTGCTTTTACTAAATGGGTGTGCCAGTGCTTTGAACTCCCAAACAGGACCCACAAAGTTTATGAATCTTGCTAATTATTAGCAGTAAAGAAAACTGTAATTAAATTAACTAATACATACCAGAAAAGTGACTTGAAAATATCTTCCAAGGGTGTGGCTGTCCGTGGTAAGAAATCATCCTGCTCCAACGAAATATAGCTCAAATTTATCTAAAGCATATCGAGTAACAATTCATATATTGTGTCGATTTACCACCATGGGAAACAAGAAAATCTATAATTTAATGTAGTGGATGCACAGACAGGCTTGTATGTGATATCCTAATCTTAGCCCATGATATAGTTCTTTTCTTTTATTTTTTTCTGAAAAAAATAACAGCAGAATAAATATAGTTCATCCTTTTCTGATGGATAACCTAATTTCTAGTGAAAAACATTTTTTCAGTCTGAAACAAAAAAACAATGTGGGAAAATTTCTATGATATGAAAAAATTTAAATTAAAAATAGGAGGACAAAACATAGACAATCAATTAATGGGACACCATCCAATACAAAAAGTAGAAGCACAAACGCCCGCACGAGCTTAACACGGTTGGTACTCGGATAGCAGAGTTAGTAATAAAGTAGAATCACAGACAACGAAGAAAAGAGTAAAAGTTGTTGAGTTCTCAAAAGAAGCATTTTTATTTATATGATTCTCCAAATGACTTAGAGCTTAAAATACTTGCCTGCAACACAACAGAATTAATGACATCTGCATATCTGACTGCCAAATTAAGTGACATGCATCTAGCTGGTGCAATAGCATAGCACCTGACCCTCCTTCTCTCAATGTTTCCCAATTTATCACTTTTTAGCACTACCACCAATGTCAACATTGCAGCAACACCAGAGCCAAGGGAATGTCCAGCAAAAGTCAAAGTATAATTTGGATATCTTTCTACCAAGTCCTTCAGAATCTCACACTCCGAATCCAAAACCCAGCCAGCAGCCTTCAAGAGCCCATTGTGGACATACCCACCATCAATTTTCCTTCTACCCAGGCGATTGTCCAAAAGCACTGCATAGTCGCTCTCTTTTGCCAAATTAAGCCCCCTAATGGCAAGAACTATATCTGAATGATCATGATCTAGATACAATATGTAGGGAGGAGCTCTTCCAAGAGTATCCACATAAGTTCTTCTGAGAATTACCCAATCAGGGTTTATGCCATTACCTCCAGGGGGCTCCCACATAGGGTGCCGAAGATCATTTTCATAAACAGCTAGAATATATCGACAGAGACGAGGAACAGGCTCAAATTCTTCTGGAGTTGCAAGTCCCCAAGTTTCACTGTCATGACCTGCAGAATGGAGACATCGTTTCCATGCCCAGCGAGCACATGCTAGACAGTAGACACACTCAAGGAGAGGTAAGCCACATAAGATTGACATTGTTGCCTAGAGTTAAGAGTGTTCGAACATGGATCAATGGGCAAGGATTTGGCACATGAATGACAAATGATCCAAGAGTAAAACGAATTCCAGGATGGTGAAAAATAGAAGGATGATTTAAATAATCGTGCAAACTTGTGATGTTGAGTTAAATTGGATACTAAAAAATTCGCAGGACAGTAGTGAGCAGAGCTAGTAGTAGTAGCAGCAGTACCCAGGAGACAATTTGAAGGGTGAAGCAAAAACTGAAATGGGCCTGGTGGAGGCTAGCAAATTGGAAAATGAGTTATATTACAAGCAAATACTGAATATAAGGATCATAAAATCGAAGTTCCCCTCACAAAATGTAAATCACAAGCAGTGATGGAATTCAAATAAGACAACAAGAAAGGGAGCAGAAATGCAACCTGGAGAAAACATATATGTAACCAAACAGAAATCAAATAAAGGAGACTCGGGAAAATTGAAACTCAAGAAATATGGGTCTCCGGCTCTCCGCTACTGATCAGAAGCGAAACTAGAGGCAAATTTTCATGGAAGACAAGCAGTGCCAACAGCTCTCTGTTGTTTGCTGGGGAGAGATTAAGTCTATAGCTGATTCCGGCGATTAAAATGGCAACTAGAAGTCAAACATGCCAATATGGCGATTTTTGCATGGAAGATGACATAATTGATTTTCAAATTTTTTTTCCTTTTTCTTTTGAACTAAGAAAAATGCGACTTAAATCAGAACCCATCTCTGTAAAAGCTTTCCTTTACTCATTTATTTTTATTTTCTTAATCTTATGATATCAGCC